>DWME01001192.1:0-26355 GCA_018244795.1 Parelbella ahira ahira
AGTTTCATTTTGACGTGCAAAAAGTGTTCTATTGAACCAATTTTGAATAAATGACATTTGAATTTGAATTTGAATAAATTAGTCACGATTGATAAAAATATGTTCTTGAACTATGGCGTATTGTATGTAATCGAGGATTGCCCTTAAAAAAATCATCACGTGCCAGTTCAACAACAGCAGTAACAGCAAGCCGCGTAAAAAAATGGAATTGAATTGAAAAACATCTTGCACCGACCCCAATTCACTTGTGAATAGGGCAAGGAAGTGATGAAACTATTTGCGGGCTGCAAAGCTTCAAAGCCGCGTTGGAACATACCGACGTATATATGTAAGTCTCACCGCAAACTCACACACAGTAACGTCAAACTCCTTAAAGCATTAATGATATCGCCCGTTACGAAATCCTATCCAGTGGCAGAAACTTTGACATTTCAGAAGATGTTTGAGATAACCAATAATAACGATGACAATGTACATATGTATGTCTATGTGCATGTACTAAGAAGCTGTATAGCTTTAATTCACAAGTGTTTGATATACTATAAAATAACGTCTGTTTGCCAATGAAAGTGTTTGTTCTGCAATATTCGTTTTTTCCACCGCAAGAGTTTATGCTGTTTGTACGTGCATGCGCGCCTTCGTGCGGGCGTGCGTGTTTGTGTATGTAAAGTAGTATTTGTAATGCACTTTTAGTGTGTTTTACGGGAAAATTATTATCTTTTTTGCGACAAAGTAATAGTAATTTACCTACAACTTATTTGTTACACTCCAGCCTTTTTTTATACGCTTATATTAGCTTCATCTGTATGTTTGCTTGTATGTATATACGTATGTAATTTTCCTTCATCTTATTTTTTACTAATCAATTGCACTAAAAAGTGAAAAATAAATATAGTTTAAGAAACTAAAGTACACGCTTTTATAGCACATCGAACTAAGAAGTTAAATATAATTCTTAATATAGGTAGAATAAAAATAATGAACAAAAAATATTAGTATTATTGCGAAAAATGCGTTGGGTGCTTTGTGCCAACTTTTTCGTAGATATAGAGTACCCCACGCTTTTTTCGCAATAATACTAATACTTTTCGTTTACTATATTTATTCTACTCATATTAAGAATTATTAATAATAAAAGCGTGTTTATTAGTTTTTTAAATATATTTTTACTTTTCGCCTCTTGTGAAATTCTTACGAATCGAAGCAAATCAGAAGCAGAGTTCAGATAACAGATACTTACATACGCACTGGAATTTTCATGTTTGACAAATGAAGGTCGCAATATCAAGTAGCCGTGAACTTGCTTAGTCATTGAAACCATTTAGTCTCTTCTAATTATATACATTTTCCTTAATAGATATACTACGTTTATGTATATGATAAAGTATGTATGCACGTATCCAAGTGCGTTGATAACTATTAATATTCCGATATAAACATAATTATAACCCTTCAACCCATTTATATCAGAAATAAGCGAATATATCAACGCTTAAAATGATCTCAGACAATTCTCTCTTCAGATATTAAGAAATCCATAATATGAGTATCTTCATTTGTATTCTGTACAATATTCTAACAAACGTAACATTACGCCTGTAATCCAGGCAGTAGGCACAGGAGTACGGAAAACTCCCACGTTTCACCACACGTTTATGTCCCACACTGGAATAGCTGGTGAGCCAATTGTCATACACCGGACACAGATACAGACTCCGAGCCACTACTAAAATTTTTTTTCTAGAAAATCTAAGTTAGAAAAATCTAATAGTAGGTAACCGACCCAGGATTTGTAGCTAGGACCCCTTAGCAGTCGGGCTTGCAACCACTCGAACAACGAGGCAGTCTTATACAATATTCTATAAATAATTTAATTTAAAAAACTAATTGAAATTCAACGAATGACTTGCTTAGTAAGTTAATTGCTTGTAGATAATGTACTACAAGCAGTTGTATCCTCAGATAGACAGCCGCCAGCGTGGGCCTGAGCACGCTGTTTACCTTCCTCGACTGTATTTTGTGAAACCAAATGTTTACTTGTTAGTTGTGATGTGAATTTAACTTCAACATTTATCATGAGGCTTTTAATTGCTTTTCTATTGAGTTTAAGTGTGTTTTCATCTAATGCTCGTATATTTACACGGTGTAAACTGGCAAAGGAACTGAATGACTTGAACATGTTCTCAATGTCATTACTTGGCAGTTGTGAGTATGGATTTCTTTTATTTTAAGATGCAGAATAGTTATAAGAATGCGAGAAATAATGCGTTTCCAAAGTGTAAAATTGAACAGCATTTAACTACGATAGTTTGTATTCTACGTGGTATGTACTCAGTTATGAATTTGGGTGTTAGTTTTATTTACATACATGTATAGAAACCTTTGCTGTTGGTTTCATTACCCGCTAAAAAATTGTGATGGCTTATGAGTAGAATAGAAAAATAATAGTAGCGAAAATTGTGAGTAAAAATAATTTGATTTATAAGCATCTTATGTATTAATGAATAAGTGTCGTAACCCGACGGGAAATGAAATCGTTTACCGATATGAAATCGTTTATGTAACATCGGTTATTTATATACATGTATAATTATTTGTCTTCCGTATATGTATATCGGAATCAAGTATCTTATAAACTGCCTTGCACGTTCGTATATTAAATATGACGAAGTTTGATGACACTTTAATTAATTTTGTTCTTGTGATTAATATTAACGGAACATCACATAATATAGACTAAGATAACTATTATACGTATGTTCACGCCTGTAGTCCCCGAAGTGGTAGGTAGAGGAGTATAGTACACTCCCACGTTCCACCAGTTACGTTTACGTCCCATGGTATAGGTGGTGGGCCTATTGCCATACAGTGGGCGCAGATCCAGACTGCGAGTCAATAAGATAACTATTATATATAGCCAATTATTGTAAAATTATATATATCTGACGTGAATATCACAATAACAGTAAAGATAATATCCTGGTCAAGTTGCAAGCGATATAAGATTTAATAATACTCGAACATACGACCTTTTTCTTCAAACATAACCTAGCGAACGTTTGATATGCATACTGACAGTAATGTTTTTTATAAAAACGCAGTAAGCGCCAGCAAAAGGAAAACTAATATTCCTTGTCTACGAACGAAATGTGTTATAGATAATGATGTTTTTAAATGACGCTAATTATATTGAATAACGTCTCGACATAATTCCATACGATCAATACAAATGATAGATTAGTATTATATGTATTGGATAGAATTATAACATAAAAACCCGCTTGTATATCTTTAGTCTATAGTACTTTTAGCCGTCATACGATTTTGTATAATGTTAGATTCACTGCCTTACGTGCTTGTGAAAGTTTATAACTACCTATGGTCCGCATAATTTGCCTACCCACATAAAAATGTAACATATATATAATTACAATATATAATTTACTGTTATGAATAATAACATACTGCGCTTGAATACTTAGTAACATTGGAATATTTAGTAAATACCTTTGGAAATACACATAAAACGCGGAAAAATAAAACCGCGGGAAAACCTGTCGTCTACACAATAAATTTCCACATCAAAACAAAAAAGATTCTTCTATGGAAAATCACTTATTAATTGCCCACTTCCTGATTTTGTTCTCTTTGAACTGATGCTTGGTACATACTCTTGGAAGTAATTATTCTTAAAACAATATCTTAATTCTAAGAATAAGTAAATTAGATAAGAAATTCCACGGAATAACGCTTTTAATGTTTTCATAGTAGGTACTATGGTTTTTAGCTAAAGATCTCTAAACTTATTAAGGATTAAGTTCGCTCTTTGTAATCTATTTTTATATTTAATATAATGAATACCTGAATAAATACTAGGTCAATAAAAGTACATAAAAGTTTATGTCTGTTAATATCTGCATACTGTCTGTTAGTGCTGAAGTTCCATTTGAAATTAGTCGAAAACACTCTTCCTCCTGACGATTACGTTACAGCTTGCGGCTGTTTGCAATGCTGTTCAGCAGCAATTTGGTGCAGCCGTGATGCCCGCGCAATTAAACCTTAAACACAGTGCACTTAGGTGGTAAATGCTAAACAGAACACTAAAGAGCTTTGTAGATAGGCTATTACATTAAAATGTGGGCTCAAATATGGGCTAATAATGGGTGGCAGCCAAAATATTGAAATTTATTTATAGACAAGCTGATAATATAGTTATCTTACTACTGGCACTGCAATAGTGTTGTTCACAAGCGACTTCTCATTTCGGTTCAATGCTAAATGAAAGCTATAATTATACATTTCCAGTCGTTCGTTTCTACCAGAAGCGTACACCCGCTTTGTGGCACTGGCAAACTTATGAGGATCAGAAAGGGAAACAAAAGACAGTTTGTATTGATATGGTTTCGTTATAAGTTGACCGCTAACCATACTTTACACTGGACGAACTGGACTGGTCAGTTTAATTTGACTAATGGTACAGCAACGATCGAAATTCGACCATAATTTATCAAATTTTAAATTTGAACATTGTTGAACTATTACGTATCCGATATTGACAACATAAGCGTAAACAGTTATGTTTTGTGTAATTTAATTTAATGGATCTGTACATCGTAACAGTTTTAGGTTCTTTATCAAGTATTTATGTATGTATCGACAAGTACCCTGATTCCTATCAGTGGTTTTTCCATTTATTATTACTAAGAGAACATACGGTGACTATAAAAAATATCATTTTTTTAAATAATATAAATGTTGAGCTTAAAACGCACTTCCTACGTCACGACAGCAACGTTCAAACTACACTATGCTGACATTGACATTTCAGCTGGACTAAAGGTGATTACACATTATGAGCCCCAGTTCAGTAACAGAAAGTTATAAAAAACATTTTAAAAAATGTGGACTTGGTGAACAATATTTTGTGTGAAATTGTCAAACATATCTAGTTTAATACTTCAAATACTTTTTCTGTAAACTATGTCTATTATTAAAATTTTATACTTGAAACGTCAATATGTACTACGCAGTCTACGTCTATGGTAAGCAGCAGAATTTAATGTGATTATTAATTTGATAAGTACTGTATAGATTAACTGGTTAAGAACTGAAGATTTAAGTTAAAGAGCGGAAGAGCAGATGATGAAGCGCTGACTATTCTAGGTGCGTGACGTCATTGCAGCTTAGAACCAGTTATCTCTCTGTTCGCGTTCGTTACCAAATTACCCAATTTGACATAAATTAAAGTTCGAGAAACTTCTAATTATATAAATATTATTATTACTATCGTACAAGTAGTTTTACTGCGATCTGTCCGCGCCCTAAGTACACAGTATACGTATAAACAGTAATGTAATTATATAGGACATTACAATCGGGAAGCCGCGCTCGATTCACGCGAAACAAAATGCGATGTAAACGTGTTTTATTTTTGTACTTGTATATTTTGATCTGCGCATATGCAAAGCGGTTTGAGAGTCGGTGCAAATTAGTACGGGAGTTGAATAGAGTTGGCTTACCGAACAATTTGTTTCTGGGACCATGTGAGTTCCATTCATTTTATGGAGCGGTTGTTATGGTGTCGTATCTAGGATGTATTTGTGATAGCAAATAAATTTATTTGTGATAATGATGTTTATTGGGTAAGTTTTAGAGTTGTAAGCGGTATGCGGATATCATTTTATATATCCGAAATGCTGATAGAATATGTTTGAAGAAATAAGTTCAAATTATACTTGATTTATTCGAATTGTTTCCGACGACATTTGAAATTGTTCTATATATTATTAAAAGGTACGGCAGTATTTGTTTTAGTTTTAAACGGGTAATATATTAGATATATTTTTACTTTACCCTCAATGCCGTTAGAGCACTACTTGGGTATAAGTATTCATTTTATTTTAAATTTTTATGTATAATACATATATGCATCATGCCAAGTCCCTTACGGGCTAGGCAGAGAGCAAGAAGTGCCAAATATCCCTACCCTTGCATACCTGCCATGCTTCATCCACGTTCATCAAACTTTTCATACATGGACACCGGTTTCGGAGACTTCTGACGCCCCCATCAGTCAGAACTCGGCCTATACTACGAGTAGGTACGACCTATAGGACCTATACGACGTACTATGTAATACGTACTATGTAAGTATCCACAAAAATGTTGAGACAAATCTACTGGAACAGAATCTAACAACAGAAAAAGATTGCGTAATTTTTAAGGCTGTGTTCCATGTTACGAACGCGATGGTATTTTAAAATAGTAAAAAAACTTCTTTATACATATACCTACATATATATAAGTTTAATATATATTTATTGCTTTTATTTACATAAATTTGACATGAAATAGATTCTAAGACAATTCTTACGTAATAAAAATACACAGTTATTGTTTCATGGGATTTTAAACTTCTGTCGTCTCGTGTCGTGTCGCGGGGAATTACCTTTTACACTCTTGAAAACAGAAGTAAAATACCAATCTTTTTTACCAACCGGTTTTGGTCGTACGAGACATGAATCGATGATTTTATCGCTAAGGAACATGTTCGCGAAGACATTGCAAGTACTTACTAAATATCGTATTTTTTATACAGAAGATTCTCGTTCATTTTCCTTATAGCCTACAGTTCTTTATACTCTACATATGAATTAGAAAAATTTTCATGTTACTTTAATAAACACGATTAAGATACTTTGTGTTAAAATACATTGTAATAAATAAAATGAATTATTTATTGGGATAGCTTTTGTCTTATCATCAAGTCTCATATCGTTACAATCTTGGCTATTGGATTCCTCTAAAAATGAATAAAGTTAAAGCTACAGTCTGCCACAGTGGTTGAGTGGATTGGCATCGTTTAGGGAAATAATAAAAATTAACTAAATAAATTCATTAATATTTAGTATTATTCTAATTGATAAATTTTTGTCATTCAGCGGTGTATTCCATTTTAGCGAGTGACCTCGAGCGTTGAAATGATACTGATATTAATAATGATAATTTAAATATTAATGAAGTGGACTATTCGCATAACAATTCTTAGAAACGTTCAGAACCACTGTCGGTACTTGAAGGTACGTACATGGAATATTGGTAGGATTTTCTAGAAAAGCATGGATATGTGTTTCTAGGAAGGTAAGGTAAGGTAAGGTACAGCTACAGCTGTAATTATAAGTTATTAAGGTTACAGCCCACCCTGCGAGGATTAGGATTTGTAATTAATTGAAATAAAAAAAAAGAAAGAAATTGTATGAAATAAAAATAATATTACGTTACCTTTTTTATGTCATAGAAACACACAATTTCAACTACGTGTAGAAACATCTGGATCTAGAACAGATAACTAAATTCATCGTTCGTATATCTATCCCGTCTCGAATCGAACCTGAGACTTTTTAACAGCAGATAACTAATGATCCAAACGGGTAATCACATGATATTTCTGGCCAAAAGATGACTTTAATTCCACATGAACGTTCAGAAAAGTTGTATGCACCGCTCATTGGAAGTTTGCTTCAAAATAATAGTAGTAGGGTTTTAAATGTACAATGCAGATAAATACGAAAAACATTCATTATTTTCATGATTACTGAAATGAAGAAACTTTCTCGGCGCGCAGTCTCCGAGGTAGTGTTTTGTCATTTAATAGCACATTGCTATTGTTCCGCGGCGCGGCGCGTTGATGTGTTTTCATATACGCGGAATGACCGTGACCGATTTAAGCACAAAAAATCGAAACGAAATCTTCCCCAGGGTTTTTACTCATAATTTTAAACAAGTACGAACGGTGAGCGGGAGTTTCTGGGTTAGATTAGCGGGTCGGCTTTTAGTGTGTTTTTCTAACTTGATGTTTATAATACAACAGTACTCCGAATTTGTTGCCCGTGTATGGCGGCAGGGTCAGCCGCTACTCCATGGTATGACGTCAACGTAACTGGTGAAACTTTGAACAATTCTATACTTTTCTGCCTACCCCTTCTTGGAGATACAGGCATGTCGTTGTTGTTATATTTCTTTTCTACATATAATATACTAGGAAGGCATGTAAGGAATTGGTTATCAAAACTATCAACTAACAAATGAACGATGAAAATGCTTCAACAAATTGTTGATGATAATGCTGAGGATAGTTAACAAAGTTATTGATAATTATTAATCAAATATTAACATCTATGCGTGTAAACGCTTGAGTTATTGTCGTTTGGTATTTGTGTGAGATTCGTATCGTCGAATTAAGCTCTAAATGAAAGTGCAAGTCACTCGAAGTTATTGGTAGTTGTTGCCCACGTTAATCTACATACCAAATGGGACCGAACTTCGTCACAGATGCCTTGTTAACCCTGAGGGTGAAATTGAAATTCCTCTTTTCCCCTAGTCTGCTCCTCAAACCCTTCAGACCAGGACACAACAAAGTAAGCATTGCCGTGCTTTTAATAGGGTATGCATATATAGGTAAGGATGAAAATTATTCACGCGAAATTAAAGTAAGACCTGCACAAAACAATATCTACTAATATTCTTTTTATTAAAAAAAAATTACAATGTAATATTGAAATGTGCATGTCTGTACAAATGATTCAATGGAATTTATGTTATCGTCTTAATTTGCAAGTTTTAAAAATCACATAGGTAACTTTGGGGCATAAAAATATTTTCTTAACGGAGAACAGGAATTTATAAGCAAGATATTTTGTTTTTCTACATGTCCATTGACATTTATGAATTGTTTTATTGTATACAAGCTAATAATACGCTTAACGATCACGACGCTATTACATTTTAAATGTCGCACGTGACTTTTAATTACAAAAAAAAAACGTACTAAAAACTATGAAATATCTGTAAGCAGCAGTCTTTCCTTTTTTTTTTATTGTTTCACTGTCCACGAACATTTGAAATAAAAATAGTTAATTAAATCCGTAATCGTGCGTGTTTCTAGCGAGCACTTTTTATACCTCACGAAATGGGTATAAAATTCAATTTGTGTGTTAATGACAATGAGCCGACAATGATACACATAATCAACTGCTTGACACACAGGTATGTGACTTTATTACTGCGTTGCACCTTGGCTTTACATTTTATTAAATTTAAATGTTCATTAAAATTACAGCAATTTTTATTAATGAAGAATTCGTTAAGCTTTGATCTGAAGTAGTTCTCGCAATTTGTTTATTTTATTTCCGTTTAACAAATTACATGTCCGTAAAACGTGGTAATATCGACACTATTTGTTTGTTTTGAAAGTACTAACGATATCGTTTCTATTGTCCCACTGTTAGACATTATACTCAGTTTATTTTTAATTTATTTCATGTCATTAGTTACTAACTTATTTAATTTATTTCCTATTTAGTCATAATTGCCATAACCAGTATTGTGATAAGTGGAAACGCATAGGTCAAACAATAAACAAAATCAACATTATATTTTGATCGAAAAAATACAAAATGACACGCCATTACCGTTTTATAACTAATGGCATAAACAGTCCTGTAGGTACATATTATTTATATCAAAACACGTTGCAGGCCAAAGTTAATGAAATTTTTTAAAGATTTTCACCTAACCCTGATAACTCTAAGTTGATTGTTTTTGTATTAGCATAGCCGCATAAGTTACCAGTACTCGATTCTAAGGAATAATGAATAGTTATGTATACTCGCTTACATAGACGGATAGCGAAATAATGGAAACTACTTATATATATAGGTACTCCATTGTCTTACTGATCACATGACTGCATATAAAATTATAGCGTCTGCTTTGTTTATAAATACGATGTAATGTCCAGTCTATAAAGGTTGTAGATACCCGAGGTGATAAATGTAGTAACCTATCTATTAGAAAATTGCTAGAACCTTCCAATTACGTTTGACTAGCATTCGTCCTATGTGTCTGAGTCTGTTTAACATTTTTGATTTTACCTTATATATACTATAGTGTCTTAAAATGGTCTTTTTTCACTTTATCGTTTCATAATGTCAATTGCTCAAATGCTGCTAGGCGCACCATGCATCGGTAATTTTAGCAGCTGTTAATGTAGTTTTAATTGTAAATTTGCACGCCAACAACATAATATTATTTAAGCAAGGCAATTTTATTGAGTGTATTTGAATAATATTTATAGCGGTAATAAATATATAATTTAAATTAATAATCAACAAGACCACTGAATTAACGGTAACCGACCCAAATTGTTATTGATCTCACAACTCGTCAATGTGCGGTGGTCGTAGCAGAAAAAAAACCAAGAATAACGGATTTTCCTCTTGTGGGTAACAAAATCTGTTGATTGGGCGATCCTAACGTTTTGCGCACGTGATTCGAATACCGCTTCTGTTTGAGTATACGAGTACAATGTATGATAGCACCCCTTATTTTTCATATTGCTATATTTACGCGTTTCCACAAAGAATTTTTCAACAATATCATATCGCCAACATTTCAATGAATATTTTCATGTAACGTACATATATGTATGTTTATAACAACAAGTAGCTAACAGCAAAATTTTTTTGATAAATTAATTGGTCACTTGTGTGCTTATTAAAACCCTAATGTTTAAATTAATACTTACCTATTTTAAAAAACAACAATATCATGATTAATAATAATTATTGTACGTTCAATGTACGTGTATAGAAGTATAATTTTTTGGTTAATTAATTTTGAATAATATGAGCTTCAAATTATTATTAATTCATAAATAATAATTTTAACCTCAATATAATATTTAAAAAGTAAAGGAATATAAGCATAGAAATATTTTGTTCCAATTGCGTGGATCGCGGTCGCAGCAGAACTGCAACAAAAAGAGACTGTTGACAGGCACTGAAGATAAATAGATCTACCGTCGGTTTTGTGCGTTTTATTGTTTTCAGTATTATGTCATGACATACGATTTTATAAATGGAATCTTTACACGAATCACTGCACTTTATGTGATTTATCATCATCATCGTCATCATCTACAAGCCATTTATCGTTCACTGTTGGTGACGGGTATCACGTAGAATGAGCAAGTTTAAAATCGTAGTCTGTCACTTTTACTAAAGGTTGACAGACTTCAAACGTTTTAGAAAAACATTAGGAATAACTGTACGGTGTACAGGTTGGTTTGCTCTAACCACTTTCGTAATAATATCAATGGCTAATGATATGCCAGTAACGGAAGTTTATTCTTAATTTTAGAGGCCAGAACCGGAATATAAGACTGTTTTTTAGGTTTTAGATACATTAACAAAAATATTTCTTATGTATTTTTTATGCAAATTTCTAATAAAACAGATCAAGAAATCGAATCAAATTACTTTTATTAGTAGAAATAGGGTATACATGAAATGGTCTTAAGGTCTATAGCGATTTCCAGCTTATTATACCTTTGCGGCATGCAAATTAAAGGACCATTCATTCACTGCAGCCTGTGTATTATCATCCAAAACATGAAACTAAAGCACTGTGTACTCGATTGTACATTTATGTCCATATAAATAACACTAATACTTAAGCAAAATTATTCGTTTCATATGTACTCGTACGTGCTGTTCAACCTATGCTGACAAAATGTTGTGTATAATGGTTAAAATATCAGAGAAGACAGGACATTTAAAATAAGTACACGTTTTCAAATAACCCTAAAGAGTGTATCCGGTTGTAAAGCAACTATTTAAACAGTACTTGGAAGACAAATACAGAAGGGCTATTACTATAGTCACTTTTGTATCTGATTGTACATGATAATACGATCAGAAAACGTTATAATTACGCCATTCAAGGCCGAACTTAGTTGTTCGGGTTCAAACTACATGTATGTTAAAATCGCCTTGAGTTACAATACATTCTTGTTTTTAAGTTTCTACTACGATTCTAACTGGAATGTTTGTTCTTTTTGCTTTTATACCACACTTATGCGGTTTTAAAAATGAAATTATTATACTTGGTCGAGTCGTTGCAAGCGTGGCAGCTGATCAAGAGGATCTGGGTTCGATTCTCGGATCGGATATTATTGGATTTCTAACTTGAAATTCCTAGTAGTAGGTCAGAGTCTGGATTTGTGCCTGGTGTAGGACAATAGGCATGGTACCTATTCTGTAATGTAATGTATAACGTAACCGGAAAAATGCGGGAAATTAGTACACTCCAATGCCTACCTCTCGGGTAGATACCGGCGCGACGTTATGCCATTGATACTTTGTTGTATACAAATAGCAAAAAGCTTATTGTAATGTTTATAATAATCAATGAAACTATCTAAAATTTAGTTATTAAAATCAGCAAGTATTCATTCACCTAAGGTCAGTTGCAGATGGGTCGTTCCTCGGTGGTCAATTTAAACATCTTAGAGTGGTTTGGATACTAAAAGAAAAGAAAACGAAAGATTAAGTAAAAGAAACAAAAAAAAAAGTTAGATATAGACGTAACGATGCTCCCAAAGTAGATATCTTAAGAGAATATTTCTTGCCTTTAAACCTAATGGAACTAAAGCTGTAATGTTCAATTTCAGGGGTTTGTTTGATAGAAAAAGTTAGCAACAGAAATACAAATGCCTATACTGAGAGATCTGGTGGACGAAAGTTCTATGGACTGTACCAGGTTGGTAAATGTGTATATTTTAGTTTTATCATTTCTCAATTCTTAATACCGTTACTTGTTATTAGAACATTTCTGACAGCATAACTTTTGAAAGTGACGAGAATAGCAAACGAGTAGTCACTAATTACAGAGACATCGCAAATGGACAATTTGTGCTCGTTGTTTGAGTTAGCAGTACACACCAATGCGCGCATGCACTCACGCTCGCACAATCACACCCATGCACGCACGCAGGCACGCACGCAGGCACGCACGTTTGCGCGTTCTCTCGCGTTTACATAGTTTAACACAATAATATTGTCCAATGTAATTCAATAATAACAAAGCAGTGTCGACACAGATTGTACCTGATGAATTTCATTAGGTACAAGTTTACCGATTTACCGATGTAACGTCATAAAAACTTTTACCTACTGAGTGTGTGTACAACATTTCGTACATTTTGCACATTAGCAGTACTAACTAATATAGAAGATACTTCTTTTCAAAGGCGGCAACATGTATTTGGATCTTCGAGAATTCTATAAATGTCAAAAAGTTGTGTTTCATTGAGAAGCCCTTAATAATTTAAAAAGGCTTTATTTAAGCTACCACTTCCCTTCAAATAATACAGCGAAAGCAATAAATAATATTCAATGGGTGTTACTGTTCATAATCGCATTTTCATTTCGCAGATACCGAACAAATGGTGCAAGGTGGGCAAGCCTGGCGGGGATTGTAATGTAGCATGTGAATGTAAGTGTTTATTAATGGCACCGCTTGCTCACAACGGATACGATTGCTTTTTGAGTAGATAAGAAATTCTGTAGTTAGAACAAATATTAAATATAGGTACATACGTGCATCGTGTATGCACTTACACGTAGGAATCGCAATTATTGTTCGTGTTATTGTTTTAGTATTGTTGGTGTTTATTTTGGTGAATTATTTTATTTTTGATATAAAAATTCATCACCCATACATAGAACAAAAATTCGTTCCCATCACACAAATATTTGTTCTGGTTGGGAATTGAAGTCGCAACCCTAAGCCAGTTATTCAGGTTCCCTAATCACCGGGCTAGTATTTATATGTAACTTATTAATTAATTTTTTTTTGGAGGTTAATGTATAGTAACATACTATATAAAACAAGGAAGTCATGACCGCTGATACTCCGTTATTTATTGGTCTACATCTAACAATATTAAGAGGTTTAACTGCGTATCAAAATGTTATGTAATCTTTCTATTTCTAACCAGCAACATTTTTACTTCGTGATCTTAATAGAATGATGTACTGGATAGATACTCATACATTGTGAAGTAAAATCGATCCTTAAACACGAACATCGCTTAGCGATGTTAAAATCTAACAAGATAAGAATAAAGTTTTAAATAATAAGTTCTTATTCAATTCTGTTTCTGTTTTCAAAGCAACGCAACGGTTCGAATTACTCACCTTCAACCTTTTCACGCTAGTCGAGCGGCAATGTTACAATAAGGAAATAAGTCTGATTTTTTTATTTGTTGTCGAGTCGTTATTTCTACTATTGCCATTTTATTTATAGTTCGAAGTGGAGATGCTTTTTATCGTACCCATTTCTAATTCCTTTCTAAACAACTAATTCGAAGTCATCTATGTGATTTCTCATAACATAACGCATAAATGTACACATTTAGCGGGATACGTTTCATTCTATCTGGTAATTCATATTTTTATTTAATAAGAAGCACCATTCCAACCGTTCAAAGTGAACTTCCTTCTGAAGCATTCTTAAAGAATAAAGACGTGTTATTTTATCAAGGCAGTAATTCACGATTTCTTTTTCACAGTGCTGCTAGATGATGACATCCGAGACGACACAGCCTGCGCAGTCAAGATCTTCAACCAAGAGGGCTTCAAGTATTGGTCATTGTGGAATACAAGATGCCAGAGTCAAGATATCAATCATATTACCACGGAGATTTATAAGTGAGTTTCTGAAGTATTATTGTATTATCCTGCCAGTTTCTTTACAAGGTACTCGTAGGCAGAGATAATTCAGTGCCAAATACATCTATAGTTGTAGACGCGATATAACAAAAAAATATATTTAAATTCAATGCTTCCAAAATCAAAATTGACAGAAAGGGATGTCAAACAATAGCAAGTATAAAACACGAAATTTCCTTTTACGTACGTGACGAAGATAAGCGAAAAAAAAAGCAATAGAGATAAGAAATTGAGATTGATTTCATGGCAACGGCTTTCGGGTAAAATAAAGAAATTGTCGTAGAAAAAGTGAAGTAGCTACTAGTGATAAGATATTTAAAAAGACATCCTGATTAATGATACGTCACGTTATTTTAAATATATACAATAAAAGAATGAAAGAGATGTTTATCTTTTTCTTCTTATTTTAATATTATATTTATCCAAAGGAATATACAAGATAGCGGAACAACTTTCATAATTTGAGGATAGCCGTTGAAAACAAAATACGTTATTGCGATGTTACAAATAGAATAGGAATTTAAGTTATTTGTATACTAGATATTACTACTTTCGCCATTGATAATTAATTAGCTGAACTTCCCTCCTGTGGTCATGTTTTCTTACGATTAAAGTTTAACGTGTAAGCGCAATACAAGTAAAAATGGTGTACCTACTGCAAAAATAATATGCCAGTAGCGTTAGTTGCACTTCACCAGCTTAATATCAATCTATAGTTTGATTAAATATGTACTAACTTAATTCACGTATCATTATCGGAACTAGATTCGGACCTTTACGAGGTCTTTCTGCATGAGCTCCGGAGACTGTCCGCGCCGCGACCTCGCTGCAATCAGAGGCCGCTTACGGGGAGGAAATATTTAACCATGCCTATAAACATTCTCGAAACGCTTAACAATCTGTATTTATTTGTTATTTTTATTGCAGATGTCCAGAGCTTATGGGTATCAGCGGAAGTCCAGAACGCGATGTGGTCAACGATAATTCAGTTAGAGGGAGAAAACTGTACTAAATCTTGGTTTAAAGTATTCACATTTTTAAAATTGGTGCCATATAATAATTTTACGGTCAATCCTTTTATCATCATCCGGATATAGGCACATTTTTCAAAAGCGCTTGCAACCGCTCGTCCAACGAGGCAGTCTTTAACGACATGTTTGTAATTAATGACGTTATCATTTGAACATGAACATTATTATATTATTCCTCTCTCCTGATAGAAATATAAATATAATGAATAATTTGCACTGAAGTATTTTTATATCAATTTAACATCAACTTAAATTTCAATTCAGGAATGGGATTGGGAGGATCCTACACTACTGTGCTTACATCGTCGGGGCTTAACGGCGTGATATAACCGTTTTTTAAATATAAAATAATTTGCTTTTATTCGTACCCATAATCTCGCTTTAAATGGAGTAACGAGATAAGCGAATATACATATCAGTGCGATTCCAAATTGGATGCACATTTATAAATAGGGTGCGAATAAATTGCAGCACGGATAAGAGAATCGGAACGTAACGGCAGCGCGCAGTGGGGCGTGTAACAGGCGCATCTGCGTTTCTTGAACTGTTTTAACATTTTACTATGGCATGTTTGCATTAAACATAGCGGTATTCTAAACTTTGGGGCAAATTGATACTTCTGCCGTTCAATTTGGTGTATAACTTGTAGTCTGTACCTACTCGTAAGTATCCGGATTTGTAACCGGTGAATGGCAATAGGCTCACCCCTATTCCATTCGAGGGACTTAAACGTAACTGGTGAAATATGGCAGTGTTCAACACTCCTCTGTCTGCCCCTACGGAGATTATATGCGTGGTGTTACGAGTCACTAACGATATCCTGACATTTATGAGAGTCAATTCGGTACTTCTCGTATATAAGTCATTACTGTCACTCTTTCAAAGGGAAATAAAAGTCGCGACATACATGATAAATGTAATATCACACGAGTGTTAGAAATATGACACTTCTAAAGCAATATCAGTGTATGATGTGATATATTTATTTTAAGACATTATCACAGAAATGTTATTACACTACTACTACGTTTTTTATTTATTTACTGACTGTCATTAAATTCTTAGATTTCGAAGCAGTCCATCGACATAACAATGTTTTTATTCAGAATTTTTTTTTACATATTTAGTGGCAGTGAAAATTACTACAATATTTTATGAGCATTCGAATATGTTTAGAGAGATTTCAAAACAATTTTTCGCAGGTCTATAAAGCGTTATGAAAAGTATGTAAACAGTAGGTACATACTACATAACAAAAAGTGGTTTTTATACAAACAAACAAAAAACATAATACGTCTTTCTGTTAATCCGACAGAGTTTCTATTTGCAAGTCAGTATTTCGCGGTAGCTCTAAAGTTTAGAATACTACTATTTTCGAGTGTCATTTTCCTCTCATTCGCGCTGTACTCAATAATTCTTTTGCACTGGCGCCACTGTCGTTGGCGCCAAAACAATATGGGTGCTCTAGTCTACAAATCAAACAAAAGAAATACCATGAAACACATTTTAAGAATTAAATGTCAATTTAGAGATAAAGATTCGATTTAAATGTCAAGTGTGTATGTAAATGTTAAATACACATTGATAGTGATTCTTAATGCTGTTTGCTATATTTCTTAACTGAAGTTGAGCTGTGTAGAGTTGAGATAAAAAGACGAAGGCAGCCGATTGACACCCCAGGTAATATTCCATGTGCTGCTAGGAATATTTCAGACGGCTTTCTGTATTGTTACACAGTAGAAACTGAGTTATTTTTTAAGAGTATTTTCAATGTAATGTGCCAAAACAGATCAAATATTAAACGAATGATATTTTCCAGAAATTGATTGAATAACAGACTAAATTATTTTATGCGTAAAAAAGTTACCTAAGAGTAAAAACAAACAATACAAGTATCAAACCAACCTTAAATGGAAACAATTATCAAAATTTTGTTATAATAATGTAAAAGTAATGAAGATCAATATTTAGAACGCCCATTTGGACATGCTTACTCATTCTATCAAAAATCTAATATAAACTTGCACGAAGGCTCTTATATATGTATACTCTTAGCGATTTCGTCAGAAAAATAATGTGTATGGATGGAACGCCGTGTAGAAAAGTATGTACCCACATATATGGATATATCTAAAATGATGTTAAACTTTTATATATTTTATTAAAATATTATATTTTCATTTTCAATATTTTTATGTGTTTTTCTCTGTGCATGAATTACTCGTATATTGTTAAAGTCATAAACAACACAGATAAAATGGTGGGTATTACAAGCGGATACATATGGCATAAACAATCATGTCGGTCATTTCATTGTAATCGAAGATGTGTAGGTAATAGAACGCATTTCAAAAGGTTTCAGTTATGAAAGTTCACATAACACATTTGACAAAAAATGCATTTAGGTTTTATATTTATTTAGCCATCACGCCCGGCTCTTTACATATTAGGCAAAGAATGGCGTTGTTTAAACAGTTCTATGAGTAAGTTTTGGTTTCCTTTGTCATCTGCATTTCTCAACATACACATTTTAAATAAAGAATATTAATTGTAAGTGTTGCCAGAGTACAGAACTAAAGTTTTCAAATACGGCAATAAATCATAATATTAGGTACTTGCTTGCTTACAAAAATCTTACGTTCTGCTCTTTGACTATAAAGGAAAACTTTCACGTACTTCAAAAATCTAAAGCATTGAATATAAAGCAAGTATGTGATACGGATGTGACAGCTGCGTCTCCGGGAGAGTGCCTTTCAGCGTTGACTCACACCTGTTTTCCCTGTACTCAGCCGTTTGTTGATGTATTTCTTTAATGTTTTATGTTTCAATCGTTTTCCCCGTATTCAGTCGTTTGCTGATATTACTTGTCTTACGGTAACAGTTTCGTTACAAGTCAACCGAGTTTAACGAACGGCGTTATTTAAAACCAATTCTTATATGCACTTTTTTGAAGGTCTTATTTTGCACACACTTGTAATTTATATATTTTTCTATTAATTTATATATGTATCTATGTCTCATACACCTTGCAGTTTTTGAAGCGTATTGTAATACATGAGTGTATTTACTTAATCATATGTTAAGGTTTCATATAAAAGTTATATAAGTATGTATGTATATACAATATAATATGTCAAGCGCAAAGGATGTGGTCGGAATATATGTACGTGACCGCTTGAGTAATACTTTGTCTTGCACACACACGAATTATTTACGTTAGTTTTAATCGTTAGGTAATTATTTCCACCTTGTTAAAAAATAGAAAAGTAATTTTATAAGTTTAGATAATTTCGCCATTATTTCGTATCAGCTATCAGAGGGCAGCTTTGCGTCTAATAAGATGCTTATTTCCTTTACGGGCGGGATAGATATAAAGATTTGTTATAGCAACATATGTATATTATGTACATACGTAGAACATTTTGTCACACAACACATTAGTGAAAAATCAGTTTCCCTTTAAAATAACATACTTTTAAATCCATTGCAAGTTAAGCGCAGGACACATCTGCGCGGAACTAAAAGATCGTTCACACGCTCGTATTTCTCCAGAACTGTTCAGAGGATTATTTTAAAGCTCATTTTAATGGCAGCGATTCGTACAATTTACGTTGGCGACTATGTGTGCACAACTCGATAACTGTGATCCTAATTTTAGTTCCGCAGTCGGTATTATTACAAGAGGATGCGAAAATTGAGAAATGATAGTTTATAAGTTAGGTTTAAGGATTTCAGTACGTAGTCAAAATTTTAATATTCTGATCTTTATGTATACTAATGCACTTTCGTCGCCTTTATCGCTGATTATTTACTAAATAACCTAAATCTAAATTGTATTTAGGATTCTGAGCAGGTTGCATTACTGAGATTGGTCCAGGAACATTGTTTACAAGTGTATTTGAGTTGAAGATAGTTCCTCACCGAGTGCTTAATAAATTGATTATTCGAGAAAAATACCAAGTATGTATGTATGTATATACACCTTTACTGCAGTGTCTTGATATAGCAAACAAAAAGCAATGATGGTACGTACCTATCTCTGACCCTGCAAATACACAAATGTTTGATTAATAAATAAGCTATGTTAGTATATACTATAGTTCATAGTGTTAGTATGTTGTATACCAGAATGCTAAATGCGAAAAATTTGCACAATTGTTATCTGAAAAGGACATTATTTACAGCGAAATATTAATTATTTGACAAGTGATACAAAATGTGTCATCATTAATGATTGTCTTTAAAATTTTAGGACACTAATGACACATAACAATTAAAACAAAAAAAAACTAGAATTTTTCTATCAGTATTGGTAAAATTTTACAACGGAAGTGGTAACACTGTGGGACATTTTTTATTGTTAATAGAGGAAACTGTACACGCTTATTGGAACCATAATGTGTGTATATATAATGTGTGTATATTTAATAGCTCGCATGTTTACGTCCTTCGACATTCCTCGTGGTTCAGAAGAGGCTATGAAGAAAAGGGCAAGATGAAAAGCTAGGGGTTGATTTTTATGGGAATGGGCTCTACGATTCATTGTTACCCCAACCCATATAAGAGAGAACCCTTATTCTGTGAAAGCACGCGATACAAGGGAAAACATAAGTACGTAAAATGAAACTATGATGAAACCAATGACGATATAAAATTAATATTATAACGTAAAATGGACTTAATTTTTTTTTACATATATTAACTATGAGATATTTTGAAGATACATCATATTAAAAAACTAAATTAAAAAATAATATTAAAAAACAATATTTATAAAAGACGTTCATAAAGTAAATGTTATGTCATTTTTCGACATTTTCATCATCGTCATCGGCTTTATATTCCACTGTTGGTCACGGGTTTTGTTTCAGAATGAGAAGTTTTAAGGTCGCAATCTGCATCGCTGGCTAAGTGCGGGTTGGCAGACTTCACACGTCTACGAATATTTTGGAGAACTCTTGAGTATGCAGGCTGCGTTACGAGTGCCTGCTATATTTTCCTTCACAGTAAATGAAATTTTATGTATTTGCCCATAATCCCTATAATTGACCTGAGGATTCGAACATGATTTACCTGTACATATATTTTCATAGTAAGTAGATAGTGATCGGTGATGCGATTTTTATTTCCAAAATTCATAAACATCCACATTCTTAACCGAAGTCATTCATTCCAGCGGCTGCCTTTCTAATTCAGATATTATTATAGATAAAATACATAAAGTAGAAAATATCTTGCCATTATTACCTGTCTCCTGAAACTCTAATCCGCTGTCATCCAAATGGGACACGTTAATATATTTTCATTATGTAAAATTACAGAGCCTCTGTTTTCCTAAGCCGGCGATGTGCAAATTATAATTCGACACCTTTATTAGAGGAAAAATAACGGAAATTCTATGAAAACAAAATATTACAGTGTAATGACTACACGTTGTGAATATTATTTGATAGAATGAGGGCAACATAATTATGCAAATTAGTAGCATACTCATGATTATATATTAACCGGCTTAATTCACGTACGTTTTTCGGGATGGCCGGACTAGTATTGGACCTGTACGAGGTCTTTCCTCATGAGTTCCCGCCGTTAGCAGCGAGCTCGCGACGGAAAGTGACATTTAATAGTAAAATAGTAGCATACAGGCTGGCATACAGTCGCAATACTCAAACGATTCCTTATGAACTTGCTAAAGTACAATTGCCGAAATGTCTAAATATGCAAAATATGCTTAAAAATGTCAATATTATTTGCATAATTTAACTTCATATTCTTTTAATTTGTCTGGTTTTATTATATCAATAGAATACCTACTCTTATATGTACAAACATGCTCTATATTGAAACTTTGTAATAAGCAATTTGCTCATAATTTAAGAGACGGGGAATAGTTAGTTAGGTTCGATACAAATATTGAATTAATTTACGCCGAGTCAGTCAGCGATTTCAGAAAACAGCCTAGGACAGCTGTTCTTATAATTAAATGATACATTGTTCATTATCTTTCCACCGACGCTTCGGATCCTGTGTCACCTCCGAGACGTGCCGCCTGTTTGAGCGGGTTACATACGAGTAGATTACAATTCTATAAAATTGCACGGCTTGTTGTTTATTGTTCCTATTGTGCTTATTTAAATTCTCTAATTAAAATTTGCCGAAAAACGAATCTAATAATGCTTCGTTCATTATAATTAAGCGAAAATCTTCATTTACACTTTAACCTAAACGGAAATAATTTTGTTAGCACACACGCCTGCAGTCACAAGCACGCGTACACACACACAGAGTTTGGATATTCAAGCTTGGTACAGTAGCAAAATTAATTCAGTTATTAATTTGAATATCGATATTTTTATCGGCACATTAATACGAGTGCAGCGACAAAACATTCGTAATGCACTTTCATATACTCAAGCATATAAGAGTACGTCTCTAATACTCAAGTGTTTTTCTTATTTTCCACCTCTATCATCAAACGAACATATCTAGGCTTTATAACGTTGTAAACGCAGATTACCTAGTCTTATTACTGAGAATAATGTACATACATGTTCTGTGAGAATATCATAGATTATATTATAAGTATTATTGCTACGCTGTGATACACGTGATAATCCTTTGAGATATTCAATATCTGCTGTAGCTGAAGATAATTGAATATTGATTTAGATCGTGGGAAGCTGCTCGTTATATAGGAGATTATGTAATCATTTCAAAAGCGCGATTAGCTTAGGACTGTATGAAATTGATGTTAACGGTTCTTACAAGAAGAGTGGAAAGGGAAAGGCTGACGTTAAAAGTCAATCCGGGCCAGTGGAACATGCGGTTAATACCCACTGAGTAGGACAGGTTTTCCTGATGGGCCATGGATTCATTTTTATATCCAGGAGTCTTAGTATCACAATGCATCAATGATCAGATATATGTATACATACTATGTATATTTTCAATTTGAATCAATTATTTTTATATTACGTTTATTATCATCATCATCATGGACAACATTAACATTATTGCCAGAACCATATCTTTCTCTGCCTCCATCGACATATAACGTTATACAGAAGTGTGATATGAGGTTCTTTAGGATGTTTCGTTGAAATTAATATATCCCAAGCGATATTTGGCTTTAAGACGTTGTAAAGTTACATCATGTCATTTCCTAAACTCCGGAGTGCGCGGAGGCGAACTGAAACCTAGCGCTATGTTCTTTTTGCCGTTTTATACCATCCCTAAATTTAACTGCATAAGTTACACACATTTTTAGCAGTATTATGCACAGAAAAAAATATTTCTAACTTTCCGACTGTTTTAGTATCTTTATATACTTACTGCTTTAAGATATCATACCGATAAAGTCCGGTTCAGTAATCTTAGTCTTGATTTAGCTTATACGGAATTAAACAATAATAAAGAATAGTTTCACGCAAGTATTCCGCGACTAAGCGCACTTGGTCTTTATCAAGAAAAACGTTACGAGCCGAGACACGCGGCTTGCTGAGCTGTGAGAAATTACATGTTAGGTGATATTTTACCGAGATAATAAAATATACATCTGTCACCTGATATTAATTATTTATTACGGGGAAGGTGAGAAAGTCTTTTGTATGGGCTTCAATTGCGAGAGTATCAGCATGGCAGATGTTATATACTAGAGTAAACAGATTTACTTGAACACGTCACAGTGCACTTGACACCTCAGGACTAGTAATAATAATAACAATATTACTTTGAAACATCATTGACATGGCTTTTTAGTTCATGAAATAATTGTCCTAAATGGAAATTGACCCTACAAGCTTTAAATCAGAAGACATTACCCATTGAATCAAGAGACGAAGTGGTGAGTTTGTGGCCAGCAGCCAACGGCTATTACAGGACTGCAGTGTACCTTGATATGGACATGCATGGTTCGTATTAATTGAGGGTCATACTGATAATAACTTTATGCAATATCTTCTTCTTCTTCTTCGTCGTGCTCTTCATTGCTGAAGGTCATGCCCGCTCTGATAAGCCGCGGTAGAGGATCGGATAAGCCGTCTCCATTCCGCCCTGTCTTCCGCCTGTCTTAAAGCATTAGTGACAGGAAGTCCCGTGATCTCCTTCACGGTGTCAGACCATCGGGTAGGTGGTTGTCCTCTAGGTCTTCTCCCGTCTACTTTGCCCACAACAACCACTTTATCGATACTGTCTGGTTTTCTGCGAGCTATGTGGCCAAAGTAAGAGAGTATTCGTTGGTAGCAGATGGTGGAGAGTCTAGTCTTGATTTTAAGCTGACCTAGAATTGATACATTTGATTTGTATATGTAGCAAATCACAATTTTATTGTAAGTATTACAGATTTTTATATTGAAGTCTTTTGGTATGGTAAGCGAAATTAGCTCTAGCATTGTGGACTTACAAATATTGCAGAGAGTAAGATTGTAAACATACTCCATCAGTGCTATATCTCCTCTTGCTTTAAGGGAATCGTATCCGAGCATTCCCTATATAAATAAGGTAGGATACACATAGGGAAACCCATAAAACAGCCCTACAATAGCCCAGATACAATTTCTGCCCTTGCGCTGCCCGGTGCGCTGGCGACGGGCCCGGCCGGTATTACGACTACCCATGTATAATCGTTTTCGTATTATTGTTATGCACAATATCAGTCAGAACGGTCAGGTTCCTTTATAAATATTTTTCGCGAAGTACCTACATTACTTGAGTAATTTAGTAATTATTAATTATTGCCATTAAGTTATTATCATGTTAAAAATATTATAATTTGTGATAAATATTTTTCAAAAGTAAATTTTCGTCCCAAAAAGAAAATTATTCGCATTTTTATATCCAGTAATGTAATTAACATCGAAGCGGCCCAGAGGGAACGTTGACAACAAATTTATAATACCTATAGGTAAGTGCCGGAATATCTTGTTAACACGATGAAAATGGACAGTTTGATATGTCTACAATTTCGTTTCTCGTATATTAATTACTAGCTCGGACCGCGGCGTCTCCTGCGTCGCTTGTTATATTAATAATGTATTTTACGTTCAGAGGAAAAAACATAAAAAATATTAGAACGAAACATATGCGTTCTTACAAAATTTTATTTTACCTAATAAATCTTAGTCGTTCCACAGTGTGAGCTAACATATATTTAAATTGTCTGAGTTAGTAACGCGACAACAAGCGAGCGACTTATATCCAGGTTGACCGCGGGAAAGATCGTTGTTTTTAAAACTTTATTAACTTAGTATTAAATTAAGATATTATCGCAATGTTTTTTAGATAATGGTCAAGTCCCTAAAAAAATCCTGGAAGACGCAATCGAAATTTATCCAACAGTTTTTCAGTGACGCACGCGAGGCGGCAAATCTCTACTTTATTTACATGAACTAGCTGTACCCCGCTGTTTCACCAGCATGTAATTTAAAATGTTACTGAAAGATAATTTACAATCGTTCACCACAGACAATATTTTATTTTATTTATTTTTTTATGTTCAGTGATATTTTTCAACTTGGCTCCGACGTCGTACGGCCGCTCGGTGCCGTTTCGCGCTCCGCTCAGTGGTCCTCTGAGTGTGATCAGCGGCGACGTAATCGTAAGCGCGAGTCATTGTTGCCTAGTCGCCACCTTAATATCTTCAGATTTCAATAAATTTTTCAGTTTCTTTTCCCTTGGCAGTAGTACTGTCACGCATAACAAACTCAAGGAATGACTATAAGTAGAGATTTAGTCAATATTGTGTTTAAGTTATGATTTTTTTAAGTTAAAAATAAAATGTTCTTTTATAATGCCCACCATGAAAGTAAGATATGAGAATTATAATTATTCTGTTAATAACTTAAATTTTATTTTGAAGCGATGCATTATGATTGATTGTTTGATATTCTACGACTGTAACATAATCTCTTTGTCATTAAAAATTATTTTCCAGTTTTTAGTTCGATTAACA
Source organism: Parelbella ahira ahira (assembly GCA_018244795.1). Taxonomy (NCBI): domain Eukaryota; kingdom Metazoa; phylum Arthropoda; class Insecta; order Lepidoptera; family Hesperiidae; genus Parelbella; species Parelbella ahira. The sequence continues at coordinate 25,554 of DWME01001192.1, forward strand.
ATAAAAGGGTGTCTTTTTAGTTTTTTTTAACTATTATTTATTACCTTATTGCTCTGTTTTTGTTGTGCTATAAAATAAATATAATAAATAATTATAAAACGTAAGAAGTAAGCTAAAGCTGTACCTTGAATGACGTCATGAGGTGGCACTGTAGACACGTACTCTCGAGCAGTGCTGGAATGTTTTAATTTTCTATTTATGCTTTATTTTAGCTTATTGTGCCTTATTTATAACAGAAAGGTAAAATTTGGTGTTACGGACTTTTTCTTAGATGCGCTAGGAACTAATATTTTTGTAGTAGGTACATTGTGTTTACGTATTTCTAACCAGTAAACGTCCATTACGTTTATTGTTGACACATGCCGCTACGTTTCATTGAGCCTGTTACAAAAATTACCCAATAATCTCCACTGCCGGCTAAAAGTTCCTAATTTGCAAAAAAGTTCGGAAAACAGCGAAAAAAAACAGCTATGTGGCTTTTAGGGACGTCCAATCAAATTTGTATTGCAAAGTAGCTGCGGCCAAGTATCTAAGTATTTACTTAAAAATAATTATAACTTCGCTGGCGGTGGCCGGGGGCGCCCGGCCGCCTGTCGGGACAGTACGTTTCACTATGATGCATTCAAATACCTATTAATTAAATAGTTCAATCACTGTTGACTTTTACAATTAGAATTGGTTAATATTTAATAATTTGCATCTAAATAAAAAAAAATAATTTCGTATCCATGGCTTTTCACGTAGTCTATGACTACTACATCCGCTTACCCCCTTCCCAACTTCCTTTCTTTCTACTCCGTTC
>DWME01001193.1:0-26355 GCA_018244795.1 Parelbella ahira ahira
ATACCAGTTTCTTGTGCCTATTTCAATGTAATTTTCGTGAATGTTCTGTGTGTAATGCTGTTGGAGTGTCAAATAAGAAAATAAATAAATAATTATACGTTTGTGTAAATAATGAGGATATATGTAAGTCCTGCATGGATCCCCTTATCGTTCATAGTTGACAATGTATACCTACATATATATACTTTACAAAACTGAAGCGCCGATATACAGAAAAAGTTGCTCGACACGTAAGAAAAAAAAATACTGGCATATTTTCTATTTCCGGTGATGTTGCGAAAAAGGGCCCAATACAACACACAAGTGCCCTCATATAACCGACAACGTGATTGGCTTACACGATTTCTGTATAATATATAAACTCCTATGCCACAATTTGTCGGCTGGGAGAAGGAAATGGAAAAAGATTATTGTGTCTACTTTCAAAATGTGACATACACAGGTAATGACGCAACTGAATTTTTGCACGTGAAATAATCATCAACCCTTTTATCGTTCTCGTGTTGGACAGGGGGCCCTTCGCACAATGGGAAGGGTTGTCCATAGTCTGGCCAAATGCGGTTTGGCATACTGTTATATCAAATATGTAATATACACTAACCGTTTCCATGTTATATACATATTATTATTATTTCTTTAAGCCAGATTACACACCAAATACGCAAAGGGTAGGTTGTCCCTCTAGACCTGACGTGAGAAAAACTTTTTTTTAATTCATCACTTCTCATATAGATATGCACATCGGCTTGGAAGACTTCTAGCTCCCCCATCAGTCAATATCTGATCTATTTCTATATAACATTAAATTTTTTATACCATCGCGCCAGGTCCCTCAAGCGACAAGCGCAAAGCACAATTCTTAACATCTCTATCATTACAGACTTAACGTTCCTACACACATAAATCAGTTTACACGTGTGTCGTTCGAAAATTCTATCGTGACATAGTGAAAGGCGATTACGTTGATGGTTGAGCAATAAGTTATACTAAAGCAGGATTATCTTCGATGTGCCATTAGCGAGTTCAAGCGAGCGGCTAACGCGGCCTACTGCGGGACATGTTTGCTAACTGAAATATGCATGACACCAGATAAACAGTCCGATATTGCCGTTTAAGCGTAATTTGCTCCGAGTGAGCGTGGCACAGATTATAAATAAACCACTACACGTTTACACGGAACCGGAAGTATTAGGAATTGCTTTTCGTAACTGAGGTACGCCTCTAGTTCAATAGCCAGCAATTCTAGTGGGTAGGGTTGCGGGTTCGATTCCATCTCATGACAAATACATATTTATGTGATAAGCATTAGCACTTGATCTACGGTGGCTGTATGTAAACTTTTACTCGAATAATTTTATAGTCAGATATTATATATATGTATGTATATTTCGCTCATTTGCGACTAGAGTGTAATATCTCAAAAACACTGTATTTTAGAAAACAGTTTAGAAAGTTTGAAATCATAATTGATCTACGACTGCTATAATAGTTATATATTACAGAATAGTCTATAAGTCATATAATATTTTAATAATCGTAGAATAATTATGACTATATACGAGTAGTTGCAAGCGTGACTGCCGATCAGGAGCTCCTAGGTTCAAATCTCGGATCGAGTACTATTGGATATTTCTAATTTAGAATTTCTAGTATTGACTCGAAGTCTGGATCTGCACCGGTGTATGGCAATTGGCTCACCACCTATTCAATCGGATGTAAAACGTAACTGGTGAAACGTGGCGTATACTACACTCCTCTGCCTACCCCTTCGGGGATCTAAGCGTGATGTTACGATAGACCTAACTATATTTAGTTCCTTCCTTCCTTTAGCTAGTATATATCTGAGTGGAGCCCACGGTGTCGATCCGTATAATAAATACTGTTGATTGATAACAGAATAAACGATTTCGTGATAATAATATCCCTTTTTGTCACTGTCTGACATTTATTTAAAACTACAAATCAGGACAGGGAGACATTAATGCTGTTTTTACTTTGCCCATTTTAATTTCGCTTTCGTCTAGTTATACTTAATAGAATTAAAAATCTACCCACTTATCATTCTACTGTTACAATATGGGTCTCCACTCAATATTAGAGGGTTAAGTCTGCCACACTGGCCAAGTGCGGGTTGGCAGACTTCACACACCTTACATTGTTTTTTAATTCTGGAGTTTCCACACGATGTTTTACTTTACAGTTGGCAAGTGCTATTTATACTTACGTAAAGTGGTGCACGCCATAGATTTGAATCCAGGACCCGAGGAGGGAGAGGCTAAACTCTTAATCACTAGGCTATCACTGCTGTAATTAATAGAATTAGGTACCTATTATATATTATATCATTACGCTAGCCAATTTATATAGTATATAGAAAGCACTGAGCGCCAAATGTCTCTATCTTAATAGATGTAACGCGCCTCTCCTTCATTCATCATTATTTCCATGCATACATACATAATATGTGCACACAGACACAGACACTCAGGCACGCACTCAGGCACCCACGCACATTTTGAATAGACACATGTACGAATATTGAATTAGGACATTAAACGCAAACGAAAGGTTAAATTTATCTAACCGCGTAGGTTTGTAAAAGGGAATTCTATATTTGGTATAATAGGTATATCTCGCAAAACTGAGCGCGTAGAGATAAAACTGGCTGGTACCTTTCGGCGCGTCATTGGCTCTTTTAGGTTTTATTCGTATTTCGAAGCCCTGGATGAAACTCATTTGCGCGTATAATTTAGTTTCAATTGAGTTCCTAGAACGTGACTTCTTTGTACTCTATATCATAATGGGCGGTATAATTATACATTTTCTCATTTAACAATCATCCCTTGTGTTAAAAAGAGTGTTGGTGCAAAAGTAAAAATGGGGAAGGGCATGCTATCTACTATGGTTTGTATTTGTAAAAAGAATGCTAGATGAAAGGAAGACATGAATGAATGGAGGGATGCAGGTGTCCAGAGATCACAAGAGTCAGCTATTTCGACCAAATACATTAGATACTTGCCGATGGCAGAGTCAAAAGTCGCAGCACTTGGCTTGCTTTTTTGAAAACATTGAAAAATGCAGAAGAAACACGTCCGGTATTTAAAAATTGACGTATTTGGTTCTCGGCCTTTTTTACCCACCATGTAGAGGACCTGATAGGGCGAGATAAAAAGTAACAATATTATTTATCATTTTATAAATCAACATTTGTCTATAAATTTTATCTTTGCATAAAAGTAGGTAATTATGTCTGTGAATACGGTACCTAAAAGATAATTAAAGAATGAAAAGATAATTATATTAAGACAATTACATGAAGGCTATAATTTACACAATAAGCATAAAAGGTAAGACCTGTCAGCGTATAAATATAACGAGTTGGACGCCATTTGGGATTCGTAAGACTAACAGCAGAGTGGTCAGCGACTAATGTCATTTAATAGACAGCTCTTTGTGTAACTAATTAAACATGACTTACCTGGCCTCGGCAGTATTCGAGCTTGACAGCTTTTGGTATAACTTCACTATAATAATTAAATGCTAATATTATCTCGCTCTATAATTCTGCTTATTATACCCTCACGCCAGGTCGTCTACGGAGTAGATAGAGGACTGAATAATATTTAAACAGACTGTTATCTTACCTGTGTTCGTAACGACATACTATCAAGACTGTGACAACAGTACCCTCGCCGTGTAGGTATATTGCAAAGATATGTGAAGCAATCACCATTATGTAAGCTGGGACACAATCGACCTGCTGCAGGCGAGCAGTGTGGTTAAACTCACTTCACATACACTGACTTGCTACTCGACGCAAATCAAACTGTAATATACGAGTATATACCGTGATACGTAATATTAGTGCGTTTTGAAAAGATGACCTTTAATTTCGGACATTGTCTACAATTGTATGTACAATTATATCAATTTAGCCGGCGCAGTAGTTTTACCTACGTGAAAAGACATGAGATATTATAAATTAGTCCCCGACATGAAGTGTCTTGCTAGGCCATCTTCTATTCCTGCACCTCAGAAATCGAGCGAATAGGATTCAGTATATTATGTTAGTTACATGAGCAGTAGACCTTAACAAACAAACGATATACTTCTTCGTTTTTATAGAGCGAACCATATCGTTCGAGTGTAACCTTTTTTTAGGCAGATGCAAAATTGTCACTGAATAGATGGCAGCATTGTAGCTTAGATAGCAACAATATCGCCTAGAGAGAAACACCTTAGTTTTTAACAGTGTGTTTGCCAATATAATTCGAATTTTAGAATACGGTGTTGGACATCATTTTTTGAATTATTAATTACGTCTATGTATATATTTTTTATATATTTATACAGGTGTTATATACAAGAATCGCAGTCGGGTTGTGGCGGAGCTCGCACGGGCTGGAGCAGCTGAGCCATGTCCAGTGTTGCGCGGCTCCGCACACGCGTACCGAGAAGTCGCAGTTCGAGCCCCAAAGGACCTTCATTGGCACCACTGAAGCAAAGGTATGCTTAGATAGAGTTTATTATTATTGACAATAACTCAATGCCAACAAAACAGCGGACGAAATATATGATACCCATATATCAATTTTGAAAAAACATGTGTCTGTAGATAATTTTATTAGGTTAATATTTAGGTGAATATTGATCTCAATCGACGCTTTCCATCCCAGTGTAGACGGATTGTATAGAACTATCATTAAGAAACAGTGTTGACCAGGTTTTAGCTTACCGCTTAATGTCCAACTGCATAACTCTGAAGCGTTAAAGCTGCAACCGTTACGTTTTATTTCATTTGTTGCAGTGAAACGGAATTTAATTCCAGCATCGTACAGAGTGTTTATAGTTTTAAATTGTCCGGAACACCGCTCGGGATTACTGTCTCTGTGTTATAAAAGATCACAATTGAATACGAAGTAAATCTGATTCCATTTACAAAAAAATGTTGCAAGTTTATTTAATGTTCTAATTCAACTGCCTCGTTAGTCCAGTGATTGGTTGCAAACGCGATGGCTGGATCCTGGGTTCGATCCCCGGGCCGAGCAAAGTACTTATTAGGTTTCTCTAACTTAAAATTCACAGTATTAGACTGGAGTCAATACTGGTGTCCGGTGTATGTCAATAGGCTCACTCGTTATTTCATGGTGACACACGCCTGGTGGCAAACTGGTGAAAAATGGAAGTACTGCACTCGTCTACTTACACCTTCGGGGAAATACAGGTGTGATGTAACGTTTACTAAGACGTACAGATATCCTCACGATGGTTTATAACGGCCACAACAAGTGACAAATAATAAAAAGCAAATTTTTATAATAAAAAAGAGGGGGGCACAACGAGTCGAACCCACGATCCCTGGAGCGAGACCCTAAATCTCAATGAAAAACATATCACCACACCATTTAACTGTAAAATCATACGAACTAATTATGTACGAATGAAAGTAACATTGTGATATGAAATATGATTATTAATAATGTCAAGTAGATATACGCTCAATCAAGGATGGGCTCCTAAATAATATATTCCGCGTAGAATATTTTTCAGGTTATGCCATCACCAACTTTTCTCATTTTCAATTCACTTCTACCGCTTAAAAGATCGGAACACACGGACTTTTTCTACAGTATTATTAATATCGGAAAAAACGTTTCCTAAGTTCTCTAACCTAGCTCTCTAACATAAGTTAAATTTGTAGTAGGTACTTATGTACATAATATCTTAGGATATATTCACACAAGACGATATACGAGTACTCTCAAACTAGACAGAGTCCGTCTTAATGTAGTCAAATAGCGAACAATTTACATTAGGTACATTCTTTGTAGTGAAACGTGGGAGTGTGCTCCTTCCTCTACCAATCTCTTCGGGGTATACATTCATGATATTACGTATCTTTATATACACTTTTTATATGTACATAGTTTTGTATCCAGATTCAAAATATGATGGCGTTCAGCAAACAAACATTTATCCTTGTGTCGGCTAAGCAGCCAAAACATTACTAGACCAACGGGTCAGACAGCATATTGTCATCATCAATCATCATGTATGTCCCTCCAGCGGTATTGGAGCCACTAATAATAATCTGCATTACGGACAATTCTATGTACGAAGCACTCCTTACTTATCAGTTTTCTGCAATCGTTATAAAACGGCAGGCGTTTGAATTTTCATGCTAACGACTTCGACTTTTAAAAATAAATAAAAAACTGAAACTAAGTGATTTTTAAATTAACCTAATGGCTATTATTTTTAGTCAATTATTGGAACATTCTGGTAAAATATTTAACATTGCTTTCAGGTATCATATACATATCTCTTTTGTTGTCTTAAAATTTTTACTTTAAAGTCGCTCACACTTGTGTAGCAAAAAAAACATCGTTTTTCTTCCGAGATTTCTTGATGATTGCATGAAAATGATGAGTAAGGGATGATTCGTCAATAACATTGACCGTATTGCACATTAGCAGACTCCGACAAATTGAAATTGTGCTTGTATTCGTCATTTAACATAACATAATATCACGCCTTTATGTCCTCAAAGAGTAACCAGACGAGTGTGGTATACAGGAAGAAGAAACAGGAAGAGGAGAAGGAAGGTGCCACAATTAATTTTTAGATTATACGTTAAATAGGGAGCGAGCCTATTGCAAATTGATATTTGTCATTTTTCCCTGTTTTTCCGAAACTGTGTACGTGAAGTCTTCCAGTAGGATAAAAGGAGAGCCTTTTGTGTTGACTAATTATAATAATCAACACGACTGTGTGAAATTAATTTCAGACTGGAGTGGTAAGCCGCGTGCCTATCACTTATCTTATTAATTAATGGATATAAATGCTTATGCATATTTGAAGTATTATTGAAATTCGTAGTAGAGACAAGGAGTCGGTCTAGTGCAATATGCACTACCGTTTCGTGTGAAGTATATTTTAATTATTGAAAAGTTGAGGTACAATATTCATCTGCTTCCCCCGTCAGAAAAGAATAGGCGTGATGTTATGTTATGGATGGCCTCCTTTAACATTTCCAAACTATATTAGTCACGTCTTATTCCATATACTCGTTGAATCGTATTTAGCCTTAAACCATATATTAAATATGCGTACATTCTATGTAATTCACGCAAATTAGATTCGTTAACAACGATTTACTGTTGAATAGTGGTAGTCTAGTGTTTTAACAATCAGCCTAACACTGCTGAGGTCTCAAGTTCAATTCCTAGCGGCAGATAGTTAACAAAAAATGTACGTTTTGAGATTGCTTTTTGCGTTGCGTTTTGATATTGCTCGCTGTTATGGTGTAGGAAAACATCATAAGGGCACCTTCACACCTTAGACTTCTCAACAATGTTCTAAGGCGTGTAAGGTAAGGCCAAAAGACGCTTGGCCAGCGTGACAGACCGTGACTTTAATTCTTTTCCTACTGAGATTAAACCCGTATGTGGAACCACTTATGGTTGACGTTGAGTTGATGATGATAATCAACAACGCTTCAATAGAAATTGTTACGTAATTTTTTTACGCTCCCTGCCAACCCTGTAATGAACTTAGAAAAGAGAAAAGCAGATAATGTATATTACGACAATTTCTATATGATAAGAATGTGTTTATAACTGATAAAGAACAATTCGTCGTTTGAAAATTACCAGGAAACGAGTTTCAGACACTAACAGAGCTTGATAATATATTAGTGAGAGTAAGTACAAGATGTGGCACATAATGCTCTCCAGGCGCTTTGATCAACGCGTTCATTTGTTGTAATATGTAAAATTTAATTCGAATACAAAATTCCTTGTTGACGAGAGAATTACGACAGAAAATTTCGAATTAAATTTCTCAGAGGCCTTTCAGCTTGTGGATACAATTACATGAAACTTAATGTCGATTTGATTATAACAAATAAGATATCATAATTAAAAATGTAATCGCTCATTAGAATATTATTAATTAAATTATACAAATATTTTAATTGCCTTGTTGGTTCAGTGGTTAGTAAACCTGACTTTCGAGCTAGAGTTCGATTCCAAAGCCACAACAACTGACGAAACGAGCACATTTATTTACTCTGACAATGAGTCTAAGTATTTAAAGTACGTATATATGTATATTCATAAGTGTAGTTTATCAGCCGTCTATTTACCATTCTAAGCTCACGTTGGGATCGGAAGGCCATGTATCAAAATACGTATTATTATTTATTGGACAACTGTTACTATTTTATCATTTTTACACTATTATTCACAAAATTTGAATTAAGACTGCTGATTGCCTCCTTGGTTGAATAGTCACAAACGAGATTACCAATGAATGTTATTTTATATTGCAATGTATGCAACTTAATCCAAAAGAAGACACTATTACCAGAAATAAATATTTTAACTACTGGAAGTAGACTAATTCAGTAACATAATCGATAAATGTACATGAGTGTACATTTCTATTCTGACCTTAACGCTTTATAAGCAAGATATAAGGTATGAATCGACAGCGAAATTTCAAAACCTATTTTTGCTATAATAAATCATGTGCCATGTACCTGCACCATATATGATTTAGAAATCAAATGACAAGGGACCCTTGGCTGTTTAAACATGAATCAAGTTCTATTATAATGACGCATGTGAGAATTGTAGGTAACATTTTACTCTGGCCTTGTTTTGTTCGCGGCAAATTCGAAACATATCTAATATAATATTACCTAATATTTGCAAGTACATAATATATTCATGTCAGTCAGTATCAGCCTATAAAACACGTTTTCACTTCAAGTTCTTCTTAAATATTTTCATGTATTAATAAGTTTAGCATCCATTATCTTAATCTTAGGACGCCCTCCAGCTAGGCGGAGTGACGATATACGCAAAGTGGTTAGATGCAAAGAGCTGAAGATGGAGCTCAGTGGCATGCCATTGGAGAGGCCTATGTCCTGCAGTGGACGGAAGTAGGCTAATGGTGATGATGAACGTAATCATATTACAAGACTGGAAAAGTTATAAAATTTTATTCAGCTCGCAAGTAAGAAAGCGCTTATATTAAAACCGTTAATAAAAACAAGTAATCACACTGAGATCATTATTTCTTTGCTTCATTTGATAATATTATTATGGAAATTATGTGACCATCGATGTGGAAAATACGTTCATTATGTGATAACAAATATTCGTACACATTTTTGTTCAAATAACATCCATTAATATCCGGTTATTTGAGAGTAATGGATACGGACAACGGAACTGGCTGTGTATATTAATATGCAATAGAAATAATAAAAATTTACTTTTATTACAGCGTTCTTCGCTATTTAATTTTTTACACTCTTTATATGAGCGTACTAACTAATCTATCTTTTTTCGATTGTAATATCAAAGTATCTTGAATATTGTTTGCTTCACGAATGAATGTAAATATTGAAATTTATTTCAGTTTCCAATTAATATATACCTACATTACGACCTAACCTAATCTTCGGTTAACTCTGAACACGTGCGATAAACTCCATTGAAAAATTAGTTAATTTCATTTGTAATCAATAGTGGCAAATTGCAATCAAATGACATCACTAAGTTGCAAATATACTTAGATATAATGATTTTGTCATTTTTCAGCACGTAGCCAGATCTCGTGGAGTAAGAAAAATCTTGAGGGTTTCTTTATCTCTTGACATAATTCCTTTTTTAATGGTGGCGGCGGTGGACCAATAGGTCCTAATGGCTTTAGGATGTCGCCTACGCCTTCGAATGTAGCTGGCTAAGTACAACTTAGGTCTGAAAAATTTATGATTACGAGGACTGGATGGGTGAACCGCTAGTTAAATTAAATTTTCGGTCTTAATAAAATTGCACGACCAATGGGACTCGGGTTTATTGCACGGCCATATGTCACCTAGAGTCCGCAGTCCATTTCGTCAACCATAAACTCTGTGTATGTATATGTATGTCTTTATGAGCAACGGTTAAATGTCTGTATTCTAGAAATAGTAGAAATCGGAGTCTGTTTTACAGAGTCATTAAATTTGTTTAGGATACATCCAAACTATACCGAATAAATAAGTTTAGAGAAAATGTCAAGCTCATAATTTGTTTTTTTCGCAGAGAAATCAAGCAAATGCAACCAAAACGAAATCCAACCACAGTCACGACACACGGAACTGCCATCATCTGAGCCACCTGTCGCGCAACGTGTTGCGAGCGCGGCGCGGCGTCGTGCGTATGCTCATCGTGGTGGTCCTCACCTTTGCGGTATGCAACCTTCCCTTCCACGCGCGCAAAATGTGGCAGTACTGGTCCAGCGGCTACCAAGGTACCAGCGACTTTAGCGCGCTCTTGACCCCTCTCACTTTCCTCATCACATATTTCAATTCCGGTATCAATCCGCTCCTCTATGCCTTTCTGTCCAAAAATTTTAGAAAAGGCATGAGGGAACTTTTGTTTTGCAACTTTCACGGGAAGAGAAAGAGCGATAATCTTATACTCCTGAATCGAGTGGGAGGGACGGGTCTGAGGAGGAGTTCCACGCGTTCGACGCGCGCCAACTGCAGCACGGTCACGATGGCGCCCAATGGGGAATCATGAGGACTACATCACCGCCGCTTCCTGTACAAGGTGGACAACATGAATATTTCCTGATTAACGGATAGTACCGACGAGGTGACCGACAGCAGCGGATTGTACACAGTCTCCACTGTATCCAAGCGAGATCTGTATGACTAAGGACTTCGAAAGTTGCGAAGAAGCCTAGACCGTTGTGCAGAAGTGTGAACCATTTCTTTATACGAATCATACTAAATGATCGCCTCGTCAGTATCATCTAGTGTAAACGTGGACATTATGGACTGAGTGATCTCACGAGCTTACTTAATGTACTTTATCGTTGTGATTGGGTGTAGAATTCATTGTATCTATCATCCGAATTTTTGTACTTAACTATTGTAATTATATCATTGAACATATCTCGATATCGCTGTTGTAGAGTAAGGGCAAGCCGTCAATATTCGCATTATCACTCCACGAATCATTCGGACGCGTACGACGCGTAGAATTTAAAGTAGGTACATGTGTTGAAGTATTTTCCTATCACTTAAAGTTTAAACACAATTGTATATCTAAACTAGGCGTTTCGATGTATTGTGGCGTTGTTATAAATATTAAATATATGTTAGAGATAGTCAAAGAAACATACAAGGTTACCTTATAAATAAACATTCAGACGAGAATGTTATTAAAATAAAATTGGAATTTTTATTCCTTCGTAAATAAGTATCCTCATGCCTCAATAGAAATGTAATTTTCATATTTTTAACAGGGAATTGAACCCTGCTATCTGCCTAGCGCGCCGCTTAACTATAATCTTAAGAGTTCAATGACGAATTCTAAATATTGTACATATATGTTAGTAGGCATATATTTACTAAGTAAAAAAGCTATTTAATAAAACTAATATAAGGAGGTTAAATTTATACTTATGTATTAACGAGTTTTTTATATTATCATGAACGAAAATTGCAAATCAATTAGATATAAACGAATAAAGAATAAGATAAGTTATTTAAAAAATAAAACTCTTTTGAAGAATATAGAACGTTTCATGATATAGAATATTTTTATAAATAATAATCGAATACGAAATGGATTCTCTTGAACTGTGTATCAAAGGAGGTTTTCAATAGATATAGTAGATAATGTTCGTTATAAATGAGTAAAGGTAGTCACATGTGCTTATTTTTCTTACAATAATATCATGTTATATCTGTTAGAAATAAAAATAGTTACTAAGAAAGATGTAACAACATTAAACATTACAACGTACACCTGCAAGAAACTCGCATTTTCTGTAATAAAACAGCAAATATCTTTTTATGTAATTGGAATTTATGATTCGCAAAACAGTTGATATACCTCAGCCGGATTACATTCCGGCAATCCTCTATTTCTATTTTACAGGAAGAGTTTTGAACGACTTGGTGTTCAACCGTGTGTGGCCGCCGAAGATATGAGAATAAAAATGTGCCAATGGAACTATAGATGTGAATTTCAACGTGGAAAATCTCTATTTCATATTGTAGAACTTTATTAATTTTCGCTCCTAACGTACGTAAGAAATTCGATTTGATATTTTCTTTCTCGTGTACTGACTGGAATGTAATTGTTTGAGATATTTCAAAAGATATAATCGGTTGTGAGTTCGATAGTTCAAATAACAGAAAAATGTAAGTGGTATTTGTGAACTTATATCATGTTGTACCTGAACATTATTATCGAGGATTCATATTTAATTATTCCTACATTAGGCTCGAAATATTCATGTAACTCCCTACGTCGGATGTAAGATGCTATGAGGAAACCAATTGAAAAATACTGAATTCTTAGTAACGACTTTATTCGCTTCATTAATCGATAACTTCCAATAAACAACGGTTGTGTATACATATGTCGAATGAGATAGACAGGTGACCACATCAGTGGCCTTTTCTTAGATCTCTCAACTCTCATGGCGACCCATAATTCGCACTTGGCCAGCGTAGCGGGCTATGATCGTTACCCTTCTCATTCTGAGAGGGGACCCATGTGCAATAGAGTAACGATGAAGGGAGAACATCCTCATGATGAAGAACTTAATGATGACGGTGATAAAGCATGAATGTGAGTATTTGTACATCAATTTTATAAAATTATATATATATTTATTCACAAACTAGATTTCGCCTACTTTAAAGCAGAAGGAATTTTGTTATTGGCGCCATTAACGACCATCTGTCATCATATATACCTATATTTATATACGAAAATATATTTTAAGTTTCATAGTACAAAAACATTGTCAACGCCGATCACTTTCTATTTGATTATCAGTTTTCAAACTGTTTATCGTTCGAGAAGTGTTAGGACCCTAGATAGCCGTGCTTTCATTCAATTCTTAGCTACAGTATAGAAAAAAACAACATCTTCGATTTTCAAATACGCGAAAGAACATGTGAATATAACATCTTGAAGAACACATTCGATTTTCAAATGTGTAACAGAGAGTGTTATTGGATAGAAAATAAACAGATGGATAATTTGATTACACTAGATAACAATTATCCTATTACGTGACATAAAGTTGTATATTTTCGTAAGGTTAAAGTAAAGTAACTAAACGCTGTAGATTATATTGGGATAGTTGCCAAATTGCGCGCAATTAAGAATGGAATTTACTCTCGAACTAAACGCAGATTAGAACCTCAAGCAGGTCACGTTTGCCTAATCTTCTACTGGTAAAGACACATTTTAAATGTAAGTACATATATGACTCAGTTTACTATTCCGCAGACATCAAATTTAAAATCTGTGTTATCTTTTCGCAAAATCTTTTAATTCATATTACTCAAAACGAGCTATTTAATTGAATGAAATGAGAAAATATTGAATTAATTTAAATATTTATGTTTTAAGTCAGATTATCGTGTGTTTTCATAGCGAACGTAAGAAAATCATAGATTGTAAAATTCATTGCCGTTATATATGATATGAAGGTATAAAACAGTGCCAAATATAATATCCAGCAAGAGATTGACTTCAACTTTTTTGTCCCATTCCTACCCAGCAATTTTCCCCCTACTTTCGGAGAGAGCCATACTTATTCCAACAAGCTACGCATAGAGGGATGACAGGTGAACGGATAGTGTCTAACTCTCATACCGGAAATACATACGTAACAAGCGCTTCGAGCGCTATAATTACTAATTAAATCATAATTATAAAATAATTACAATAATAACCTTCTTAGCATTATAAATGTATTGTATGAATCGCATTTATAGATTTTGGTACAAGTAAGAATAGGTAAAATATAACTTGTAATCTTTATGTTTTTATTATTTAGTTCACTTAAAACTAATAAAAAATAATGTACCTACCCGCATTTTAACCAATGTTGCATGTCATCCAGTGGATCGGACATAAACATTTTTATTTACAAACAACCATTTTTGTACTTTTAATTAAGCAATATACGGTATTGTTAATACATATTTAGGTATATACAAATTACTTTATTGAAGTGAAAAACGACCCCACTGTAAACCTTAGTATTTGATGCTCTAAATAAACGATTTTTTAAAATATCAATTATGTATCTATGTATTTTCTCATTTTACGCGCGGATCCTTGTATGACAGTATTTTATATCTACCACATCTTTACATTGTTATATTTATTTATTTATAAAATTATACTAATAACTACTCAGAAAGCTGAATAGAGCTTCTATTTAATCTCCACAATATAATAATATGACAACTTATATTACATATTCAATATATCAATTTATTAATATAAACCATCAAAATTGTTACTATGTCTCATGCATCATTTTAAGCCATTATCATATTGATATTGATAATGGCTTAAGAATGGTTGGTGAGACGCTGGTTAGAATTAGTTGATTAGACGGCAATATACGAAAGGCCTTTGATATCGGAGTTTCGTTTTGATAATATATAGTTGTCGTATTATGTCAAAGCCAGCAATTGGCATTGTCGAGATTTGTCGTAAATCTAAGTCCCTCGTCCTCGCCGACGTCAAATTACATGCCAATCGATTTATCTGCAATGTCTCATGTTTGTAAATAACGAAATTAAAAGTAAATAAATTCTTAATAATATATCGAAAGCCTTCATATTCTAAGCGGTTCTTTCTCATATGTATATCCTGAATAATTCCTTTGTATCGTCCCACCGGAGTACTGTTTTGTTTGGTACAAGTTTATGGTTATGTCGTCATGAATTCTTAGTTCGTTCGTCCCACTATCTACTGCCAATCTATCTTTCCAGTTACATCGATCTATTTTTGGGAACGAGTATGAGAATGTGAAGGATTAAGTCCATAGCGTCCCCTCAGAGTTAAAGCCATAGTCTGGCACCTGACCAACTGCTTAACTTAGAAGAATTTATACCTCTTAAAAAAAGATATATAGAACTATCAAATACGCAGATTTCCCCACGATGTTTACCTTTCCCCCTTACCGTGCGCGCTGGGGCTTAGACCCTCGGAGTTGGGAGAGACTGAACGACTACCAGCTATCGCTGCTAATGAACGTACATTTGTTTACGTTGGAACAATATCGTTATAGTATGACGCGATATGTGTGTGAATTACTGTTAAATTAGTTCAAAATATGTGTGTACTTTATAATTTATGCATACCCTATATTAATTATTTACGCGATTAGCGACCTCTACAGAATCTGTTTTAACTCACGTTAGTACTTACAATGGTAGGAATAATATCTGAAACCGATAACAAATTGGTTATTCTAGTCAAAAAGTTATTTCCCGAACATTTCGCGAACAAAACTTTGTTTCTGTATGCTTAATGAGGGGATTGTAATCAAAGTTAATAAGTGAATGATTAATAACGATATCTCGCCTTATTCATTCAGTAATTTTCCAAGCTAATCATTTCTAAGGCTTTTTTATATTACATTTTCAGTACGTGTCGCCTGCAATTTTTCATTGACAAACAACATTTGTGGGTAAATGTGTCTCAAAAATTCACTACAAAAAAACATAATAATTGTTTACTTAATTGTACCTTTGACTGCCTCGTTGGGCGAGCGGTTGCAAGCGCGACTGGCGATCGGGAGTTCCTGGGTTCAAATCTCGGGCACCCGACCCTATTGGATTTTTCTAATTTAGAATTTCTAGTAGTGACTCGGAGTCTGGACTCTGGATCAGTGCCGGGTGTATGGCAATAGGCGCACCACCTATTCCATGGGACTTAAACGTAACTGGTGAAACGTGTGAGTGTACTACATCCAGTAATAATTCTATTTGTAGTGTCTTAACATTATTTCTTTTTTTTACTTTCTTCCTTCTTCCTTCACTTTTCTTTCGTTTTATAAACTGTTCTCCCTTTTGTTTCTTATCTTCAATATAGCTAATTGATTATCTTTTAAGTTTTTTACGTTTTAAAGTTCACTTCCTAATTTCTTTACAATCTCTTTTTTAAAATTGATTTCTTACTATGCAAACAAGTCGTTTGAAATCGCTACCTGAGCGATAAGGCCATCAATTGCATGCTACATTTTGGTTTTATTCTAATAGAAGACCCGCGTCCAACCCTGAAACGATAAAAGGGCTGATAATGAATTTTATACTCGTATATTATGAAATTAACAAAAGTTAACGACTGCAATTAACACGGACTCTATTTTATTCTACGTACGTTCAGAAATAACATCGGCTCTCTGATTTAATTTGCGAAGACATTAGTGTGACACGGAGCCGGTGACCGGCAAGGCTATTACCAAGTTAACGACGGCCTCAGCGTTGTATATGAAGGCACCCTCGGACCCATTAGGTGTCACCTGTTGCGGATAATAAATTTGAATTAAATACATCCTTAATACCAATAGAAACGAAAGACTAAACAACAGTTACAATAAGGTAAACTAATGCATATGACGTAAAATTTAAATGATGAAATCCTAGTACTACTATTTACTAACATTTGTTTTCAGATATAAATTGGGCGAATGGCAATAAAGCTGGTCCAAGTAATTATGTAGAAAATACTCAATGGTTATTGTTATTTTTATTATAAGTATCATTGCGAGTATCATTATGAGTATCAGTATCATTACGAGTACTAATATGAGTATTATTATGAACATCATGAATGTGAGTACAATCATGAGTATTATTCGACGTAACGGGCTTCTTATAAATCAATCAAGTCCATTACTCTCTTCATACACGCAAACCGGTTTCGGACTCTACGTGCGGACGTACGAATTTTAATTGTTCATTAATAACATACAAAGGTAAAAATAACAATGATTAAGAATAGTTATTCGGGACTCGGCGCTCTCCGCATATCTCGCAATTATCTAGCCGTGATGCGATAAAAATAGTAATAATAAAAACGCATATAACGGCATGCATATAACTAAGACTAGCAGTGATTTAATAGAAAATTTCAAAGTAATTAAATATTTATATCACGATCCAATGAACTTAATTATAAAGTGTTGTCATTAGCGACGCGACCTATATTTGGGGGCTGACAGCGATCAAAAGATAATCGAAATTTCGACGATGTGACCCGACTGTTGCAAACAGGGAATTGGGCGACTTTAATCTTCTCTTTGCGGTATCTGTGTTATAATAGTACCTATTTTATCTTTTTTATACCAGTTAGGCCAGCATATACCAGCGATGTCGCCTGATGATAAGATGAAATATAAGATAAACCGTACAAGCTTAGCAAAATGCTATTTACCCCTATTATTGGACTAATATAGCTAGTACTTACTTTTATTATTACAGCTAAAAATCCTTAGAGGAGCCCATTTAAAAATACTAAAATTGTAACATTCACAAATGTCAAAACGATCACATGCCATTTCATCATACAGAATGCAGTACAAAATGTATAGCTACCAGATGGCAATATCATGAATCAATGATTTGCATTGTAGTTCACTGGCGAATTTGCCATTCGCGGGCCTGTGGCGATAAGGTAATCGTGGAATGAGCGTGGGCGTTAACTGCCGGCAGTTTTAGTCTATCTGTATCCATTGTCGAAAGGGTCAAAGTTCTAATTCTGTCCTTTTAATTAATAAAAGGGACAATACGCTGAAAATATTTGTACGTACATAGCAAAATTTAAATCTTACCCTTCTAATAATATGAACCTTTTATATTCATATAAACACGGTATATTCTGAGAAAAGACCTGTTTTTAATAATAGAACGATAAGTAAGTTGATGGTGACGTTGTTGTTGGAATATGACTTGTGAGTTTTTAAAAGCGTCTGAGTTAATTTGAAAAACATATACACATGTATTATAGCTATTAAATTTTATAACAGCTATTCAATAACAAAGAAGAAGAAGACAGCGGGAAGCTGTTGGATTCGGTAGCCCCAAGACTGGAAAGAGTGGCGCCGATTAGGGGAGACCTATGTCTAGCAGTGGGCATCTAGTGACTGACGATGATGATTGTGATGACTCAATAATAACAATAATTTTGACTTATGGAAGTTAATTAAAAAAAAAATCCAAGTTAATAAATTGCCTCAGCGATTCAAATTCATGGTCGAATCTCGGCACAGAGAAGCGGAAGAGAATGATGTTAATTACACTGTCTCAAAATGGGATCTGACTGATCACTTCTGTAATTAGCAAGGATCGAAAATGCTTACACCGCGATAGTAAAATCCAACCACTTAAGAAAACGATGGAAAGTAATGTCAACACATTAACAATATCACGATTGAACTTGATCAATATTAAGATTATGATCTTTGATCAAATCTAGAAACATAAGTATATGTAAGGCTTAAGTTGAACAACAGTTACATTATAATAATGTATTTTATTTTATTTACTTAACCTTTATGGCGGACTTAATGCCCATTGAAATTTCTACCCAGATGATAATGGAAAGTTGGAAAAAGAAAAAAAAGTTTAATGACTAGATATTTATCATTATTAGTATTATTATATCATCACACCTATTCCCTCATGAGGTACTTAGACCTTAACCCACCCACCACTCTTGAGATCTTAACCTTCTCAATATGAGAGGAGACCCATATTCCAACAGTGGAATGATAAATGTATCGATTATCATCAGGGCGTTAATAACTGTTATATACAATTAGTAATTCAATTCATTTCAAATGATTCAGAAGTAGTAGTCTGCAAATATCAAAAACAGTTAAACGACGAGTACAGGAACGATGTTTGATTAAACCACTGTTTAAACATGGGCAAATAGTAGCTAGACATTCAGGCAATGTTCTATAACAATGTCATTTATTAAACTGAATTTCTGCATGCATGCATGCCTGAATAACTGAATTCGGCTGTCGGTACTCCTGTGTGTTCAGATTGTAGACGTGAAATAACTCAAACGATAAGTTGTAGCTCACATCACTTCGAACTTTAAATCATATGCCGACCGTGTTTGTGGATTTCAGTAACCACAACTGTCGCAGTCACATGACTTTCGGTTTCTAAGTCAAAAGCTTACAAAATTATGGTTTTAAAAAGGTAAAAAACAGCAATGTCACGACTGTAATCCCCGAATAGGTAGGAAGAGATTCCTCTATCTACGGCAGATGAGAAGAGAAGAGTGTAGTAAACGCTCCCACGTTTCTTCACGTCCATTTAAGCCCCATGGAATAGATGGTGAGCCTATTGCGATACACCGGACACAAACATGTCTTTGGTTCAGCAGATTAACAGATTAAATACACGTTTGCTCATAGGACGGAACGCAAGTAAAACTGTTGTATTTTTAGGGCATAGCTTATTTACATATTATTTGTGTTTTGACATTTGGTGGTTTTAACCCACGCTATAAGGAGTCTGGCGTGACGTAGTAATAATATAGTGTGTATTAAATTAACTATTATTTAATGTTTTTTGAGTTATTTGTTAAATTGCATATAGAATAATACGTCAAGTCTGTAAAGATAGAAATAAAGGGCATTCTCTCTACCAACCTTGTTAGGGATTTGGCGTATCAATGTAATAGAAATACGATTTAAAAATTTATTAAAACACGAAATAAGTTTACATGAGAAATAACATATTTAATTTAATGATAAATTAAATAATTTTTTAAAATGTTTTATGAAGAAATTGAAAACTGAAGAAACTGAGAAACTGTTAGCATCAAGCTAATAACGTGTCTAATCAAATTACTGAGATCGAAACCCGGTCGGCGATGTTCCCTCGGGCATTTCCGATTTGTGCTCCCACTTTATATCGTCCACTTCAAACTTTCTCAAGTATAAAACCAATCTGTTTAACATTTCTATCTAATCATTCTTTTATTCTCCATCATCATCATTATCATCACCATCATTATTATAATAATCGTCAACTTATCTTAGCCCAATAATAAACATAGGCCTTCCCAAACAGGGTTCTTGTCCACAATCTCGCGTGTCATACGGATTGGGAATCGTCGAACCCAACTTCTCGCGTCGTCGCCACCGTCCGTCAGTGGCGACAGTCATATTCAGCACTTCAAAAAAATTTTAAGACAAATTTACACTGCTGCATATTAAACAGACAAGCTCCCTCAGGCACATCCGACCCTTCTGTACGCTTCAAACTCTCTAAAATACTCGTATATCACTTGTCGGTTTTGTCCAATTAATTCTGGAGCCATTGTATGCGGCACAGATTTTATCTACAGGGATTTAAGTAACGTTATTATATTACATTTTTCCCAGCTTTTTTGTGGTCTCTTTTTACCTCTAATTGGAATAAATAAGATGATATTTTTCATTATTGAGATAGATACAGAGCACTAACTGCCAAATATGGATCTTTGAAGACTTGTCGTGTTTCATCTATACCTAGTTCTACTTTTTCTGCGGTACTTTCTGCCTATCTCCTTGAATGACCTGATGATATATTACTCCCAAACTTTTTATATAGTCCCTCTTTACCGCTAAATGCAATTAAATATGATCTGTCTATAAATGGGGTAGGCAGAAATAATTAATTGTCTAAAATTTCGATCCTTACATGTACATTAAACGTGCTTCATCTATTAATATTCTTCATGCTCTTCTGCGTTTTCCACCTGCTCCGTAATAGACCTGGTGTATTATAATAACAATATTTTTTTATTAATCAAAAAGACATAATTGTTATTATAAAGACATTCATTAATATTACAATGGCTCACGTATCAATAGCCTCAACCATTTATTGAAGAGTAGGTCGTTGCGCAAGATGGATACTCGTTCTGATTTGACTATGAATGTCTCATTATAAACCAAATGGTGGACAGATACTGTTGTTTCACTGTGCTTTGTTACTTGGAAAAAAATCAAAATGTAAGTTATCATTATTATTACTTTTATTGTGTCATCACGCCAGGTTAATAACGAGATGTGCATAGGGCACCATATGCCACATATATTTGTCCTTACAGACCACGTAGATACAACTACATCGCTTCTGACTTCTGCCTCTCCCATAATCTAATATCTAAACTTTGGTCTTGACCAAGTAGGTAGATAGATGGGTCTTAGTGTCTCACTTACCCGAAATCCATATACTAGGTATATACTTAATACATTTGTCATTAATGTTTTGATTGGATGATTTTTAATACTATTTTACAAAAGATTTTTCTTCTCTACGCCTTAATTAACTTAATAGGTGGGCAGAGCAGTGTAGTACACTCATATGATCCATCTAGTCAATTTTACATCTCACTATGAAACAGGGGCTGAGCTTATTGCCATATACCGGACGCGAATCCGGACTTTTAATAGAAATTCTAAAAATATAAACAAAAATATATATTTCGTTTATAAAATATAAACGTAACTATAAATCTGTCACGTGTATGGATTACAGATCTCAAGAAAAACATGAACGCACACAACATAATGATATACAACACGTTTCCAAAATATTTGTACATACATTTACGTACGAATTATGTTATTTTCTTATTGGACTCCCAAAGCCGTCCTAAATTTTCCTGATCTACAATTTCAGACCGGTCCTTTATACCGTACAAAATTTTAATACCGGACAATTTATGCTAATACGTCAACTTGTTCCACCAACTATTCGGGAACAAGGCGGATTAAGCGGACAAAGCACAAGCTAGTTGATGAAACGGCTTTCATTATAACTGTTGTAAACAAGCACTTTATACGCTGTTATAATCGGTTTATCGACAAAGCTTCACTGTAATAGTGAAACGTATTTTTGCTGAACCGTTAACGAAGCTGAAAACCCTGTTGAACTTGATGTGGATACAGAATCGACTAGTTATGCGCCCAGGGACATGTTGCTACTAACAACTTGCCCTTTTTCGTACAAATGACCTGACGTCTGTCAATAATGACCAACGGTTGTACAATGACCGTATCCTGCTGTTGATCTTATGAGTGTATCTGCCATACCTATCTATCTGAATCTACCATATCTATCTATATATTTCAATAGCGAAGTATGGATAAGAAATCTGCTAACATAATAAAATTAACTCTATGCTACATTATATGATCTCGCAACTCAATATACCAGTGAACAATTAAATTTTCACAAAGAGACATCGTACGGTGAATCATGTAATTCGATATTTTCTGTTCGGGGTAATCCTATATGCAATAGATCTTAACAGACTTCTATGCGTTAATACTCCTAGGCGTTCTCGTGTCGGTTATGATGATAACGCCTTGTCGTTTTGGCTGGAAGACCCATATCTACAAATTTCTGCCATAACGTCATTCGTAACTTAAGGTGCAATGACAGCGCCCCAGTTTGCAATCTACTTTAGGTTATCTAGGTATAACTTGTTATGCAAATTACCCATAATTTAAAACCGCATAAATATCACATCATATTATTGCCCTGTAAGTATATATTTCCTGTCACAATAATCTCATTTCCCCACCAACGATACTGACACGATATAAGCAGTCAAAGAAAATCCGGCCACGATTCGATTTGTTTTCCTGCTTCCTGATTCAAGACAATGGACTCATAAAATGTTGTGTTACGGCACGGCGGATTGTGTGAATCATCATTTCTCGTAGCGTGAAGAAACTTAGATTGAGCAAGTTATACGAAATGTGAGGAGCTGATTTTATCATTATATGATCATGAGCATTGTCATCAGGTGCCTGGTCTATTTCACATACCGTGTAATTTTTCCTAGCAGACTTTTTCGAGAGAAACAACCCCGAAAAACAATAATACTCAAAGAATTTGTAGTAATAATGTTCCACGAAAAACTAGACACAATTCGCCAAACTCCAATTAAGAAGTCCACGCTATTTGTCAAAAGGAACAAAAGTCTATCAGGGCCACTGAAGTTAGACTAGTCAAAAGTACGTATAATAAGAAATTGGTCTTAGTAATTTCATGCCAGCTCCCTGCTAGGTGCTTAAGTCTGCTCGCAATTTTTACTTACTTATACATAATTTTACTTTATTTATTCATATTACCAGACAAGATCTGGGGCTATAAAAATGCTTGTAGTCGTCCAATTTGTTATAAAGGTGAATACACTATCCAACCTGTACGAGCATATTAAAATTTATTCAATAGGGTCAGAGTCCTAAAAGTTTCCTTGTAGTTACAACGGATTTTGTCCTCACTACATCCAACCGACCCTACATATACGCGTATAATCGCATCGAACGGTAACGTTTCATGATCAAGTATTTGTTCAATAATTTTTTTTCACATGGATAATGCAATATTCTGGTTTTGATGAAGTACAAAGCAGGCTTCTATGTATTTTTATTAGGCTATCTTTTCTGTGTTCCATCACATTCATCTGTAATGATAATTGGATTTCGGGTCTATTTTTATGTATCGCACCGAAATTGCAGAAATATAAACTGTATTTCATTCCTTCACTTATATTCATACGTAAATCCATAGACACAAAATTCTTCATGTGATCTTAAACTTACGATTCGAATCACGAACCTAATAAAAGCTTGGATTAAGTATGCAAAGAATGTTATATCTACCTTCATATTAGATATATTTAAGAGTGACGTTTGAGGTTTATCAAATCCTCAGTAATATAATTTACGTTAACAAATACTTGTTCAGTTATCGTCACGTTGTCATCGTTACGTCGACAATATTTATCGACAAAATAGTCACGTAACGTATTTACCACGGCGGATTTCATTCTAAATTCGCCCGTGGGTTACTTTGTACCTCACAAATGGATCTTCGTGAAATCTCTTTGGCGTAACACATCATTCTCTGAGGTTGAAATGCCGGGAACTACTTACAAGATTGCGCATCTTTTACAACTATTGGCGACGAGGAAACTTTAGTTGCTATTTGGAAAATAAGTTCAACGAAACATGCATCTTAATTGAAACCTTTTGTCTCAATAATTCTGTTGTTTTATCAATGATTCTGCTCCATTCATATATTAAATGTGTACTACTCTTTTATTTTCTATTTAAAAGTACAAATATTTGATATCTTTATATTATCCAGTTTCCTTTCCAGTCGCGGCTTGAAGCGATCTGTCTAAGGGATAAACAGCGTGATTGTACTTAATTTCCTTCGTATTATGTTTCCTTATTTTCGTCGCGTTCAAAATTAAATAAATAAAATTGTTCCTTCTACATTTCGTAAAATATTTTATTAATAGAAATGGGCTCGCGTTTGGTTACAATCTCACGTGATGGTAAACAAGATTATATACCACCTAGGTTATAACACTTGCCTAGAAAGTAGGTACCTATTCACTAGTCTCTGGAACAATTCCAGGTGTTGCGAGTGGGGAAAAGTAAACGCTGACATATTTCCAGCGCATTACGCCTTTTACTGTGAGTATTGTGCTAACACGCTATGCTAATTGGTTGTTAATATTGATCACAGTTAAACTTTTCCAGTAATTACATATTATATCATTTGTATATTATAGGTGATACCTAGACTTATAAAGGTTCGGTCAGATTCCATAGACTTTTTTTTGTTACTTTTGTTTGTTTCGACTCCAAAGTCCTCACGTTCAAATGGACGCCAAGTGCAACCTGCTACAAACATTACTAAATTAGTTAGCGAGATAAGACATAAAATAATATTAACTAAATACTAAGATAATTTTTACTTCATAAATCGCAACTAATAGTATATGTACATATGTATGTGTCAAATACAAACCGCTTAATAACACATAAATACGAGCAGTTATAAAATAATTTCTTACAAGTTGAAAAAAAAACAACCCATTTATCTTTTCACTGTTGGAATACTGGTCTACTCTCACAATGACAGGGTTAGGGCCATAGTCTGCCACGCTGGTAAAGAGCGGGTTAGCGGACTTCAGACACCTTAGCATTTATTTTTATAAATTCATTCGAATAAAAGAAACAATTTATTGTACTAAAAACCATCGCAAATAAGACTATATTAAATCGAAATACAAAAGCCAGTCTCTAAGAAACGAGCTGAACAAAGATTTGTGCCAACCAGCTATTATTTAGATCATAAGAATATTTACATGTAAATGCGAAATAGACATTATGTTAACTTGTAACAAAGCCAGCTAAGACTTTCATGGATCTAACTCGTCTGTACGAACTCTTATGGATAATCCAACAAGGATCTGAAACGGATTGTCGATATCTTTTGACCATTATTAAAAAAAGTAAGTGCGCATCAGCAAGGAATCTTCGAGGAAATATTTGTCTTGTTCGTTGTGAAAATTCAAATATAGTCGTTTAAAAACAAATTGTACATAACAGATAGGTACATACGTACATGCATTTCATTTTTAATGTGAGTTTTTATATAGTTTTATAATAGTTAACAAATTCAAATTAATTTATTGTGGAACAGGGATCGATCGAAATTATAGCCTGTTACTATACTATTATGGTTATTAGTTTTATTGTTTCGAGTGTGTCATGCTATTTAAATATACACATTGATTGACAGTTTCAAAACTTTCTTCCGAAAATTCCTTAACAGAATTATTTAAACAGGCTTTATTATTAAAAATTTTATAAGCGCACCTCTAAATTATATTACCCAGGTACCGTAAAGTATAGATGACTTTCAAATCTATGTATGAAAAGTTTCAATCAATACGCCGTCATTTTGCCAGAACCACACCAAACCGCGTAACGTAGGTAATATTTTATTAGGATATAAAAATATTTTCTCAGTACAGACACTTTACAACCCGTTTTATTGACTCCGAATTACTTTCTTCAACAATTTCCGGTTCAAATTTACCCTTCCCAATTTTTTATTCGCGAATATTATAAGCATCTGCGATTTAAATTTTCGACTGACAACCAAGTAAGTTGTCGCACCGATATATTATCATGGTTCATCAAAATACGTTGTCGACAGTTATTTCATTATTTAATCAAAACGAAAGAACACATGCTTTAAAGTATACAGAACATGGTTAATATATTTGAGTTCACTATTCATAGTATTTAGTAATTTCGGTGAGCGTTTGTATTGAAACTACAAGTACAACTCGTTAAGGGGTCTTGGCGGTTAGCCTAATAGATTAATCACTGAGTTTTGACCGCTAAAGTAATTTATCAACAAGAAACATAATATATTTCATACGTAATGTTGGTTTGGTGTAGTTTTAAATAAAAAATGAATATTTATGAACGAAACTCTCCACACTGCATTAATGGCTATTTATCATTTAACTTTAGTATTTTCAGCCCCATTTCCATATATCCACTTCAATAAAACATTGCCTGAATGATACAGGGTATTCGTAAGTTGATATATCCCGAGGGAGTGATGAAGGTAGAAGATGCCTGTCAGCTCTGTGATATTGGAAATATTTGGTCTTCGCTGCTCACTGCCTACCC
>DWME01001194.1:0-26351 GCA_018244795.1 Parelbella ahira ahira
GGGTGTAATGGTATATTAATAATAATAATTTAGTCGCAAAAAGCACTGTGACCGGTAGTCTCCCACAGGCAGCCACTAAACCATGGGTGTGTAATTAAATCGACACCGAGTAGATGTATCAAATTGCAGTGGATCGGTGGCCGGAGCCTGAGCAGGAAGTCGTGCACTTGTATATTTTTTTCTCGCCGCGGTCGGGCGCGGGGCGTCGCCGTTGCACTGCCAACGCATCAATACTCCCCATTGTTGGCCAATCCACTCGACACTCGCTTTAATTGACTCAATAAACGAAATAAACGATAAATAGTTGCAAATTAACATACTAGAAATAGCGTTGCTCAAAATTGGACCGAAATATCTTCTCAGTAATGCGATATGCATTTAATTATGATTTGCTTTCTCTTACTTAGTGAGTCTCTGCCTCAGGCAAGAGGGTTGTGGTTCCTTTGTATATGGACCTTCTGTACGATGCTCCGCCAGCCTATCCTGCTCACTTTATCTGTACAGTCTTACTGTCACCTATCCAAAAAAATTCATAAATTTATATGTTTGAAAAACAAAGTAAAATACAACTACTTATGATTATATTATTGTTTCATCTTTGTTGTTCATGACCAGAAAAAAATAATTAAAACAATATTGTATGGCACACGACGAACGAAAAAAAGTTATCATATATACTCGTGTATATAAATACTTTGTCGTATAGGCATGTCCTATGAGCCGTGGTCTCGGCAAAGGTAATATACGGGTAAGTAGTACACCCGTCAGTAGATGGAATGAAGGTCTACGAAAAGAAGCTAGATCAAGCAAGCCGAGGACGAGAAGCGATGATCAAGGGAGGCCTATTCAACAGTGAAATAAGACAGGCTGGTAATAATAACAATATACGAGTAAAATATTCAACTATTTATAATAATTTATCATATGCCCTCAAATTCTTATTGACGTGCTCATTTATCGATTGACACTAAGATTTGAAAAAACCAATATCATTTATTCCTAGAGGCTGTCTGCCGATTTATTGAATGTTCGATGAATGTATCATAATAATCCTACATGATGAAATAGTACATTTATTATTATGTAAAAAGGTACATGTACGAAGACAAAATTTAAAAAAAAATTTCGAAATATTTGAATGTACAAAAATTGTTGGTTACTGGTGACAAACAGTAAAAAAATATTTGAACGAAATTAACAATATAGTATATCTTCTCACCCCGATGTGTTAACAGTTCATTAATACCATGATCAAATATCTTGCTGTTCGAGGAGTGGAAACATAGGTATTAGGAAAACATTCAGACCTTATATTTGTCCTAGGTATATATTCTTTGCCGAATAAAATCTAACAAACTGCTCTTGGCTAGCTTGGCAAACTATGACTTTAATCCATCTCATTCTGAAAGGAGACAAATAATCGACAAAATGAAATAATAATAATCATTATAATCATCAACCCTATTATATTAGTCCAAATGCGGACTAATAATACTGTTGATGATTATAATTATGAAATACCAAAGACAGTATTTCATCATTATAATAATCAACCGTGGTAATGTACTACACTCCTCTGCCTACCTCTTCGAGGATTACAGACGGTATGTTATGTTATCAAAGACAGTAACTGTGCCCGCGTTGTCTATAAAATCTGTACGTTATCAATAAATAATAAAAAAGATATTTAAAAAATAATGAAAACCAAAATCAGTTCCAATCAAAGTCCAATAAAATGTGATTGTTAGCCACGTAACAAATAATGAAACAAAACATTGGCAGAATGCGCATATAGCGAACGGTGCATACAACAAAGCCGAGCGGCGGTTGCAGAGCGGGCGATGCGATAACTAGGGTTGCCAGCTTATGCTGAAATTTAAAAATAATAGATTTAAATTTAACATTATTTCCCTTGATAGTAAAATAAAAAACATATAAAATGAAGACATGAAATCGTAAATGTGTTAATCTATTGTAAATTTACAAAAATGTCCGTTAATACATTTCGGTTGCTGTGCAGACCTTGAAGAAGACACTTTTATACACCGGCTATATTTATTTTTAATCGTATTTTAAGCATTTTTGAAAGGAAAAGACACAATATTTAACACAACAGCCATGTCTTTAATCATATATTATTTTATAACTGGCTACAACACCCTTCAATTAACGAGCAATATGTAACTCACAAATTTAATTACTTTTTTTTACATCATGTGAGAATGAGTAATGGATAGACAAAAGCCACTATTGATCCTCTAAGATGGGGATATTTGACACACAATAGTCTACATGTCCTCCATAGATGATCTAAAATAACGCAACATCACGCCCGTAATCCCCAAAGGGATATGCAGAGGAGTGTAATACATTCCCACGTTTCACCAGTTACATTTATGTCCTACATTGGAATAAATGGTGAGCCTGTTGCGATACACCGATAATCATATACAAGATTACAAATAGCTAAAAGTAATTAAATAGAATGTATCGAGTGGCAGCCCTGGTGATAAAGAGACGCGCCGGCGCGCCGCTCCGAGGTCGACGCTCCACACGTAAACAGATAACAACGATTGATTACACAGCCCGTGCCTACTCTTAACGCGATTTACTCAACACAGCACTACTGTGCGGAACCACAGCTTTGTTCCCTCCATTTGGAATAGAATGGAAAACTTTTATTCCATCAATAATAAAGGCTAGCTTACAATAATTATTACAATACAGAAGATATAAGAACAAGTCAGTATTATTTTGCAATTAATGGACACTTTTACGATTTGTACTAGAACACCAGAATCAACCCTTATATGGGTATATAATTACATCTATGTATATAACAACCTATATAATATGTACAAGCTATCAAGGTTCACTTAGACAAGAACCAGCAGACTACAATTGAACACAAGGTGGACACCTTCCAGTCTGTATACTCGTACAAGGAGCTGACATGACGCGAAGTGGCTTAATGTAAACTTAAGACTATGATTTTACAATAAAACTATATTATAACCAACGATAAGACCAGTATGCACCCTCCCATTGTTTTCTTGTATAGTACCTAATATTTAATTTCTATAATTATGTATAGTTAAGAATTGGAACATCATAACGAGGAAAAAAATTTAAATCACTAAACTGTAAGAGTTCAGGAAAAGGGAACCAGAAAATCCAGATACGCATTTTATACCTAAGATCACACACTGCCAAGTCCAGGTAATGTAAGAAATTTAAGGCATATTTTCTACTTCAATTACTACAATGTTGTTCGCCTTTTCTTTTCTCACTCTCTGACGGTTTACTGTTGTATATTTTTACACGAAAATCGAAAATTGTGGTATTTTTCCAAGGATTTCTTAAAAAAAAAAAGGAGAAACGAAAAGTCTTGTACCATAGTTACGGACAAACAAACCGTGCCAAAACAATTTAAGATAACGCCGTAATTTTCACGAAGGGATAGGCAGAGGAGTTTGATACACTCTCTTGATTAACCAAATATGTTATACGTCCCATCGTAGAATAGGGAGTGAACCTATTGACATACATCGAGCATAAAGTCAGACTACGAGCTACTACTGGGAATGTCGAGTTAGAAACACCTATCTTAGCTTGACCCGGGGATCATCTCAGAACGTCTTAATTAGCATTTTCTCTTGAAACCACTCGAACAACGGGACTGTCTAGATAATTTGAATATATAATTTCAATCAGCACAATCTGAGGAAACAGGAGAATGTCACTCATGAAGTCTCACCAATCGTGAAGCAACTGTGACTAAATAGTAGAAATTCTGTTATAATCTTAATTCATTTGCTATGCAATTATTAGTTTTCGTGCGCTTCTGATTTCAAATTCAATTTCTGGAACATTGGTCTCATTATTCCACATACCACAATTGGCTTCGGAGGCTGAAGCTCTCACCTCCACCGCAACCAAACCGCGGACTTGTAAATTAATTTCGATTTTGAAAATATGGTCACCAGCGCTCTTGTTGGCCTCGTTTTTAATGGTTCGTGTACAATTTAGTAAAACTTAGAAAGCCAACACTTTAAACTCAATCCAAAAATGGGCAGATGACAAACGTTAGGTATTTTAAAAATTGCGAAATTTGGATTTATGTTAGTGATTTTGGAAATAGTATCAGGTATATTTCAATTAATTTGTTTGATTTCAACGATCGATATTTCGTTTTTCCTCACGCCATATTATCAGTGTAATGCTAGAAAGTATATTTATTTTTAGTTTTAATTAATTTATTTTACGAAAACACTTTTCATTATGTTGAATTTTGGTGTAAATGGAACTAACGTTGCATGTCACATACTTTTTTGGTAGTTTCGAAAATTTTAAAGCTCCATTTTCTAATCTTCAATTTATGAAACTTGAAGTTACTTACAAACAGAAATACTTTAATAGAAATATTCTTATTAATGATATTTTATTTCAATATAGTGAGTACTATTTTATGTTGATGTTGAAATATAATATAGGTAGGTTAACAATGGTGTCCCGTCCAATAAACATAGATCTAGTTTCAATTCTATATTGAAAATCGAACTATATTATACATATATACACACTTTATACTGAAATTCTTTCATGACACCCGAAATTACATTTAATTCACACAAACTCATGTTAGTAATTATCTCTTGGGTAAAAGATTTACTTAAAATTTGACATTCACGACAAAGGTAATTTCTAAGACGATAATGCAGTTTCAGGCGAAAACCGCTCTTCTTTCAGCACTATTTTTATTTTTCTTATAAAAATAAGTGTGTTTTCTCTTTTATAATACACCCTACTTAAATGATAAAATCGTAAAGTGCTATTCAGTGTTCTATTGAGCGATTCTTTCAGTACTAGAACAATTTGTAGTTTGTCGCGCTACTCGCGAACGTGAATTTAAATATGGAAATCTATTTTAGTTAAGCTGTAAAACTTATTGGAAATTTCGATACTGTATATACTGAAGTGTAGATAGGGATTTAGTCTTCGATATTTTATGATGTTTTTATAAAATTATAGTTTCTAAAATGTTTTTAAATCTATTATGGCGCATTGATTCTAAACCAAATAATGAACCATATCTAACTATTCGATGCTTCTAGTTTTTAAAGTGATTACACTAGGATTATGTTATAAATGGTTAATTATATTTGTCTCTGTATATTGTTTTAAAGGTAAGCCATACAGTGATTAATGATAATGAAACTAGACTTTCCATCCCTTGCCATATAAAAGACATCAACGAGTAGAGTTTTAAACAACTTAAAGTTTAAACATAAACATTAAAAAACACAAAAATGTAAACAGTTTTCATATTTTCATTTATGCATATTTCTACTGGGTTTTCTATTTGATAGTTAATAGATATAGACATAGGGAAAAAATCAGACTTTTTCCAAATGTAGTCATTACAAATATGACTACAGATATTCAACGATATTGTGAACCGTTAGTTTCTTCGTTGTTTAGTTGCGATCTGATCTTTGTTTTAATCCGGCCCTCTTTCCGTTCAACGGAGAGAAATTTCAATTACAAATCTAAAACAAATATTGATTCCGAATGCGATAGTAACGGAAGGTTTCGAGAAGGCTTCGGCGTTGTAAATAAAAAGACAATTCGTAAATTGCAAAATGTAATTGCAGGCGCTGGAGGCGGGCGGCGGAGCGCCGAGCGCCGGTGCTAATGAAAATTTAAAGTAACCGGTGCGGCTATTCACCGGAACACAAGCTACGAGGTAACAGCGATCTCTACATCATTCCAGTACGACTCTACATCCTCAAGCCAGGGTCTTATTAACGTGTATAATCTTTGCTTAAACGCAGAAAGAGTAATATTCGCCGTAATAACGATCTCTACATCATTCGATCACGACTCTACAGCTTTAAAATAGTTTTTTATTGAAATATATAATTTAGAATTTGCAGAAATAATATTAATAAAAGTTTAACGGGAGTACCTGTAACAGCCAATTAAAAGCTTAACTTTTTAGCAATTTAAAAAACGTTATAAACGCGTCATCGATTTTCTTTCTAAATCGAATTAAACAAATACATATTCAAATATTTCAGTCTAAATAAAAAAAGTTGTGACCAAAAGGATTTTCAATATAATTCACAAAAAAATTCTGAAGCAATAAACTATCTAGCACAAAAATCAGGTCGTGTATCTATTAATATTAATCCGTATTAGTTTATTACAACTGCAAGTTATACTGGGGATGCTTATTGTACTAAAATGCTTAAGGGGCATATTCGCTACATCGTGTGCCATACAAAGTGAAGCTTGGATAGGGGAGTGTTGCGGAGAAGTCGAGAGGGGGGGGGGCTTAAGCGGCCACATGCTCCGGTGCATCGCGACCTCGGTGCACTGACCGCCCTCCCGCCTAGCGCAGCCTGCGCTGCCCGTATCACGAAGCCTGCACCTCTATACTCTACCAGAGTATATGTGTAAAGTAGTGCTCAATAAAAGATTTTCCACTTTTCAGTGCGATCACTCTAATACTGCATTATTTTTTATTCGGTGTGAAAGCTTTCCTTTTTGTCCTTGTATTTGCTCACCATCCATTTTTCGGGCAAGTCACCTACCACGTGTCTACGGCCGTTTTACATGGCACTCGTTATTTTAGTTAGATTCTTTTAAAGAAACCTTACCGGTTTTTAGGACCATAAATATGTATGACGACCACTGTATGTAGGCAACACAAATACCTCTCGACTCCCAGTCCCGAAGAAGCGACTGAACCTAACAGCACGCCTACAATCCCCGAAGGAGTAAGCAGAGGAGTGTAGTATACTCCCACGTTTCACCAGTTACGTTCATGTCCCATGGAATAAGTGATGAGCCTATTGCCATACACCGGACACGTTAGTTAGCTCCTTTGATCATATATTTTTGATAAAATTTAATAGGATCTGTGTTTTATAAGGGAGTCGTCATAAGCAACTCCTCGACGGTTGCCTGACAAACATAATACGTAATTAATAAATCAATAGTAATAAACAGAAAATATTGTTCTGTAGACAATTGTACAATCTTGTATTCAGTCATAGAAGCGCCACACCCTGAATATGGCTAGTACTGCTGCTTAGCAGCAATAGTTGCTGTTATTATATTTCATTTTGAAGGACGTGATAGCCAAGAAAATTATAAAACTAGTAGGTTTTTTAATTCTCGATTTTATCCATGCAAGTATATTCGACCACGAGAAAGAAGATCCTATTTCATCATCATCATTAAGTCAATCTCCTCCGCTCCACTGCTGGACATAGGCCTTTCCCAGGGTGTGCCACAACACTCGATCCTCCGCAGATCTCATCCAGCCAATGCCAGCCGCCTTCTTAAGATCACCGGTCCAACGGTACAACATCAAATCCTAATTGAATAAGAAGAATAATAAATTTGACTGTGACTAGCGTTGGTCGAACGCTTGCCAGAGTGACTGCTGATCCTAACGTCCTGGGTTCATCTCCTTGTCGGGCAATGTATTGTTGGGTCATTCTAACTTGAAATGTCTAGTAGCAAGTAGTCTAAAATTAATATCGGTGTATGGCAATAGCCTCACCACATATTCTATGGTAGGACATATAACATTACTGATGAAACGTGGAAGTATGGTACACTCCGCTACCTACCTCCTCGGGGAAGTAAAGGTATGCACATCCGCAAATCACATTCAAAAAACTGGGATAACACATAAAAACTCCCTCTAAAACTGCACGAAGGTGCTCAGTATGAGGAGCCTATGTCCAGCAATGGATTGAGAGAGATTGACGATATGTAGATATGTGTATGCAGTTCAGGTCTGCTTTTGAATTGGATAACATTCGGGAAGATATCCGCTGTTGAAGATAGTTTTAATGTAGGTAGATATAATGAGATTGTAGATTGTTGATGGGCATGGTACGCACTGTAGGTACGAACCATCATCATCCGCCCCTTTATCATCCCGCAGTACAATACTGACCCTGTGCGGGTTGGCAGTCTTACCACGGTTTAGAGAACACTAGGAAAGGCTAAAGTATGCAAATTTTCTCACGACTTTCTCTTCACCGTTACAGCAAATTAGAACTGTTAAAAATTATATATACATATACAAACATAGACCATACATAGATATACCCACGTAGAATTATATATACATATTATTATAATAATATATACTTAAAACTGAAATCACTCCAAACAAAATGTTTAACGATGAATATTATTACATACGAGTATAATACGACTATATCTCGACGTATTGAAAAACACTCCAAACAGAATAATTCATAATAAACGTTGTCTTAAACATTAGTCCCGCTCTACGTAGAATTAAAAAACCTTTCTATTTGAAAAAATCTTTTTGCCATTTATTCAGTCCAACCCAGACAACTTTCAGTTGCAAATTGGATCACGCTTGTTCGGAAATTTCTAAAATATACCCTTCTTGACAACCATGTAAAATACATATATATTGCTTTACTCGTATGTCTGTCTTTTCTTTTTAATATTTGCAATCCATATGCTACATGGGTCCTATAACTATAATATATCTTTACGGTCATAATCTACGCGAAAATACATATGTCATGTCATGGCGAGATATGTCTTACTATATCTGTTCATTTATTTAATTGACACTGGCTAAAGATATGCCTTAGAACTACGTGAGCGGTCATTGAAGCGTTATTTTAGAAAGCCTATTCCATGGGACTAAAACGTATCTGGTAAAACGTGAGAGTGTATTACACTGCTCTGTCTACCTTTTCGGGGATTAAAAGCGTGATGTTACGTTTTTTTTTTTATTTAACAAAACATATTGTAATACATCATACTATGCGTGCCTAAAATATTGCTCGAACTAATTATTTCTACAGCTTATTCTACTTCTTCTTCTTATTGGACGGCTGTAGAAATAATACATTCTTCTGTCTACCCCTTCGAGAAAATACAAGGGTGACGTTATGTTGTAACTGCGCGTTAGGAACTTCTTAGGAAGATTTTTTCTAAGTTTATGGGTTCGTGACAAAAAGATACTACCGAAATGGACATTAGAAGACATATCTGTATCCAGCTGGCGAGAATGAAACTGCTCTATTTAATGAGGGGTCTGATGAAGGAATAATAACGTTGGCAGCAGATTAAACAGCTCAGATGTACACTAATCACTTAAGAAACGAAAAAATGTACACAGAGATATCTTTAAACGGACTCAGATTCGGAAGCGGCACTAAGGTAGGGATTATTAATTACTGAGCCTGCACCACTCTGTATGAAGTCAAATAGTCCCGTGCAATAGGGTGTGAGCGTATTGTTATATATCATACAGAAATCAAGACGTCGTGCTACTGCGAGGAATTTCAGCTTAGAAATATCCAATAGTATCTGTTACTCGGTTACAAGAGGATTTTCAAAAAAGTTGTTAAGATTTTTCTAGGATAGCAGTGCTTCAGTAGTTGTTATGACATTGCGACTTCAATCACTACATTACCAACTATTAGTGAGTTTGTTAATATGTCAGGCTATGCAACAAAGAAATACCATAATATTAATCCTTAATTTCTTTGAAGGGGTAGGCACATCTATGTATGTGTACGACAGTACCAATCTATGTGTACGATAGTACCAATGTTCTAAAAAAGTAATGATATGGATTTATTGTACTTGTTAATGATAATTACGTGTAATTTTTTGGTCTCACGTGATATTGTCCTTTCACGATTGACGTTGTTAATCGTATGCAGTAAAGATAATGAAGCAATTCTAATACTTGTTTTACTTTCACATTTGGACCATTGGTGTTTTTTGTATGAGTCATATGAAAACAATAACAATATGTAATTGCTGACATTTTTTAATTTTGTGTGACTTCATTAAGAAACATCAAGAACACCTATCAATTAACCAGCTGTAGGATTTTTCTATAGAAAACATCTTTGCTGATTTTTGTCTTGCATAAAATCACATGGTTCGATTTATATTCTAAACCCAATTAATAAGATTGACATAAGTAAGATACATAGATCCTTCAGTCGATTTAGCAATATAATCGATAACGGTAGCTCGAGTGGCACAGAGTATTTATACAGGTGGAGCTTCCCGACGTATGAGAGTTCAACGTAATGTCAAACACCTATCTATATCAGAAATAATTTTGAATCTAAATATAAACCGTGCATAAGAATTCACAACACAGTGCGCGAGACAGTGAGATAGTGCGAGTCTCTGTTTCCTTGCCAATTGCTGCGACATTGTATCTATTGACACGGGCTGCTACACGCTCGCCGCCGACTATTTTGAGTGTAAGAGCGGTGCACGTGTCGCTCGGAGTCGCGCGCGGGGTCCTTCGGGGATGGGCCGCTGGTCCTCCCGCTGAGACGAGGATTCTCCTGCAGGGGCGCATCGACGGCCGACACGGACCCGCCGGTACAGATGGCCGCGGGACATATCGCATCACCGCCCGCCCGCAATTTCGCGTAAAATTGGCAGAGTGCGGCGGGCGGGCGGTAGCGGTGCGGAGCGTCGCTCCCGAAATAGTGTTCGGGCGCGGTCGTGCGCTTTCGGAAGCGGCACCGCAGTCGCCGTGTGGCCGCGCGCGCGCACCCGCGTCGCGCCTCTGCCGCCTGCGTCTGCACGCACGCCCGCTCGTCGAAGCTAGGCAACGAGCTCGCGCAGCTCCACGGTGTGCGTATTTCGGTCGCGAGGAGGCACCGGGCCGCGTGGGGCGCGCTGCCCGCGCGCTGGCCGCCGTGCTCTGGTGGTGGTGCGTGGCGCTGCTGCGGCTGGTCGCGCTCTGCGCACCTCCCCCCGGCCCGTCCGGCGTCGGCGCGCCGCCGCCGCCCTCCGCCCGCGCCGCGGAAGATGCGCCGTCGTCGCCCACCTGCGCGAGCGCGCCCTCCAACACCACCGAGCCGCCGCCGCCGCCGCCGACGGCCGACCCGCCCGCATTCGCCGGTCAGTACTCCAGTATCTACTACTTCGTCAGCCGCAACGCTTACTCCCGACTTAATTCGTCAATGTTCACTTAGCTGCCGTCGAGTATTTACTATCGTTTGTAATTCAGTTCATGTGACCGGCTATGTTTTGACGTTTTCGTCGATATCCCTCAAACGTTATCATATTCACGGATGAATAGCACTCAGACATAATTGACAGTTGGGTCATTGCTATCGTAATAAAAATAACATTGTTTTAATAAATAATTTAAGTGTGAGTATGATTATAAATATCATTAAATACTTATTGATAAATAAAGTTGATTTTATCAAGTAATCTTTTTAAGGAGTAAGATAGCATCGTATTGTATTCAGACTATAACTCTTAATACATTTCAACACACGCGTACATTGTGTAGGTACCTAAGTAAAAAGATCACAAAACGATGGTTCTGAATTCAATTAGGGCAATGAGTGTAACACAACAATATGAAGAGAGAGTACGCCTTGCCACATGTATTCGCACAACAATTACATAAAATTGATGAAGCAATAATTAATTAGGCGAGGATTAAATATTGTCGTTCTGTGAGCGAATAAGTTGATTCCGCTCGTATCTGCGGTGCTCGCATCCTAGCACAAAAATCAATACCGACCTCGGCACCTAGCCGCCGCCTCGCTCGCCTTTGTCGACTGTTATTGGGTCTTTGACAAAAATATAGCATATATCAGACGCGCTTATAATAAGTCGTTAATTACAAATGATAAATTTTGATATATGTTATGCAAAAGAATTTTTGGACGGCGTGGGTGGGTTCGTATAAAAATATAAGTGGGAAGGCGCCGGAGGGCGCATAAATGTGGGTTATCAGAGCGAAGGTTCCGCTGTCGCAGACGTCCCTCGCCCTCCAGCCTCCCTCTGCCCTCAACTCTACCCCTATACTAAATTTACGACATACTTCACTACGCAACGCCATTCTCGACGCAACTTAGATATAATTCTATGGTAGCGTTTTATAAAATAACTTGAATATTCATCGTGCTACATCGTACTTGTGTGCTAGACACTATTAAAATCTAGAACGAGCTATTTGATATTACACTATTTTTTTACATTTTAATATAGACTACTAAAAAAAATCATGCATCAGATCGATTCGCAGAAAATACATGAATATATACATAGGTACTATCTGGCGGACAGGTCATAATGACAATGATGTGTGTAAAAGGTGGTTAGCGCGGTTTTGATATGCTACGATTATCAGCTTCGCGTATTGTTAAATCGCTATTTTATTAGCTAATTGTATTCGTGGCATGATAAAAACTTAATTTATTGGTGGCCAGTATTTATGGAATCAGATATAAGGCAGCTTGTGTTTGGAATATTGAAGTTTATCAACCTTTTGCGAACAAAGATCATAAATGGACTGCTTAACACATACCTATAATAGAAAAAATACTGAAAAGAGAGCAATTTTTGTGAATGTATTTTCCGAGTGTTTTAAAACTGACTGATGATATCAGTCGGTCAGAAGATGAAAGTAGAAGAAACAAGTCAGGTCTGTAAAGGAGATATTTCGCACTCAGTAATCTCTGCCTACCCAAAAGACCTGACATGTGATATAACAATAATAATAATAATACTAAAAAGAATCCCGTCGATACGATATTATAAAGTACAAGCCAGTCGTATGCCGTTATATAATCGAGAGGCCGCATGCAGCATTGTCTACGGACGCTAATGTTTATACATCAGCCTTCCGTTTTCTAGACACAGCACGGTCAAATTGTCGCTCGATGTCCACTTCGTTTTAAATAACAATTGTATTCAAACAATAACGTCAACTAAAATTTTTTTTGTTATATTATCACACCAGCTGCCTTAGGCGGTGCGCAGAGAGTATTTTTTTTTTTAATAAGCATAAGTACCTAATTGTTGTAAGCATAAGTAAGTGATTTATAAAATACTTTGAGCTGCTATTTTATTCTTAAACGAGGTGTGACCAGTCGTTTGCCCGTGTACCTATAATTAAAAAAAAAATGCATAAATAGTTTACATTATTTCCGCAATGATAATGTTTTTAGTCCTTTTTTCATTTGGTATTAATACATATTTCATATATTGGTTTTCATCGCACCGCGCCGTACTATACACGTAGACTCGTGCAGAATGATTTGTTTTAATTCAACGTTACCTCCTAATCTACGCCTTCAAATAACATGCTCTCCAAGACAGAGTTAATCTTCATTAAATTGTCTTTAAAATGAAATAACTTTCGTTCGTAAGATTTAATATGACATGCCTAAAAATAATGTTTGTAAATCACCTCATTTTCAATAAATCTGTTACTTATTTTGGCTTATCATGGGTAAGGTATGACAGCTAGATATACAATGGGGTGGTGGACTGTTTTCTACATTCGCTAAGAACCAATATTATTGTTGTTCATTGTATTACTTACGTATTACTTAGTATTATGCCAGCGCAGACATTTAAAGCTCTTCGGTGGCGTTGTTTGTTCAGAGTTGCTTTACAAATATCAATTTTTAAGGTTATCTAACGTTTGTTTTGTAGCATCGGTTCTAGGTCGCCTATAGAATTTCTCATGGATCTACAATATGCAGAAAGAATCTTTCAAATCCCATTGGTGTTTTCACAGATAAGCACGACCAAACAAACGAAATGAGACATTTTCATTTTTATTATATTAATATAGATATTATTCTCATAGTTAGCTTATCTATTGGTAAATATATTTACCGATAATAAATAAAAAATATCGATAGGAACGTTTATGTCGAAACATTTTTTTTATTAAATAATTATTAGAACAAAAAATACTCCAATAACGTAACTCTATAACAAAATAAATTGGATAAGTAACTTGCGAACCAACTGAGAGAAACCTTTAGACAGAGAGGTCCACGTCTAAGCCCGCATGCTGATAGCGCTGGATCTTTGATAAGGTCTGATAACCGTAATACTATGCGATAATCACAATCATTTGTCAGATCGATTACGCGAAACAACTGAACCGGTTTATTACGGTTTCTTTATGAATTCCAAATATTGCCCGATGGAACTACGGCTAATATTATTTAATATAGTTTCTTCCAATCCGACGTCCTGATAGCCAGCCTCGCATCGTCATCATCAATTCTCTTGTACCGTTGCAACCGGATCTCATTTCAGAATGAGAGATGCTAAGGTCATATTTGCTCCGTAGGCCCAGTACAGTTAGCACACTTGACACGACTTAGAAGAACACTATGCAGAGAACTGTAACGCTTGCAGGTTTCCTCAGTGTTTTCCGCTAACCTTTACTACCAAGAATGTCGAGTAATAATTTTTGATGCTCACAATGAATCAGCCGACTTTGCGGAAATTGCTTTGTGAAAATCAATGACATGACTTGCAAGAGTAATAACAGGACATTCTTCCAAATACACCTCTTCAGACTTCATAATACTCCATATACTTACACCAGATTTTTCCCCAGGAGTAATAAAAGATATAGGTATGTATATGGAAATGCGTCGTGCATGTATGAAGCGAGTGGAGATTGTAAAAGGAGTAGTCAGTCTGTACTAATAGAGATATTTGACACTATAAAGTAATGATCGATTACCGATCGGGACCTGGGTTGAGGTCGGGTACTACCGGATTTTTTTAATTTAGAATTTCTAGAAGTGACTCGGAGTCTGGATCTGTGCCCGGTGTACAGCAATAGGCTCACCATCTATTCCAGGGCACTTAAATGTAACTGGTGAAATGTGGCAGTGTATTACACTCCTCTGCCTACCCCTTCGGGCATTACAGGCGTTACATAAAAAGTAATGATATTCATAAAAATCACATTCATCATAATCATATTCTTCAAAACGATCAGGTACCTAAGAATATGGCAGTTTCTATAACCGGTGTTTTATTAGTTCTGTTATTTACCTAG
Source organism: Parelbella ahira ahira (assembly GCA_018244795.1). Lineage (NCBI taxonomy): Eukaryota > Metazoa > Arthropoda > Insecta > Lepidoptera > Hesperiidae > Parelbella > Parelbella ahira. The sequence goes on from DWME01001194.1 coordinate 14,882, forward strand.
AATTAAAATCTAGTGTCCAGGACAAGACAGATAGCCCTAGGTCCAGATCAGAATATTTCTCATTTCATCTCGCACTTCAAACCCACTATTATCTAACATTATTCTCTTAAATAATTCACACACCTAAAAACATAACACGTAGCAATTGAATTGACTATTTGATATTAAACATAGATCTATATTTTTATTAAAATAATACAAACTGGTGGAGGAAAGTGCTTCAATTTATAGTCTCTAACACAGAAGTTATGAGGGTTCCATTCCTGGCGCACCTGTCTACTAAGTTAAGTGCATTTTTAATATACATAGATATGACTTCCTATAATGTTTAAAAAGCATTGTGAGAAAAAGTACATACCTGTTTACTATAGTATATGAAATAAGCCAACACGAACTTAAAACATCACAACCACCACCAGTCTGTCAGTCGACGTAGTGCTTACATCAAAATGCATTTAATATTTAAAAAAAAACAGCTCCATATTGCGTAAAATGATTTCGACGCAGATCATAAAACATCGACCAGCATTGCATACACGTGTATGAAATGTCGGTAGGTAGTAGCTGCCGACACACAATGATGTATACAAATTTTATCAAAATATGCACTGCGTCTGACACGTGTAGGAAGTCTACCCGCCTATTCCTTATTCCAAATCATAACTTAACTTAACACATAATTAACCACAAGTTCAATAATATAAAATTTTGTAAGGTGCGCGTGAAAGCTATAATTCAGAAATAGTGATGGGTACATTAACAGAATAATAACCCTTTTTATTAAATATTTAAATTCAAAAATACATCTTTAGCTATCTGTAGCGGTGAAGAAACCTTAGAATGGGGGTGTCTAAAACTGAGAATCAGGAACAATTCGGGCCATGGGTAGCAGGGGGGTGGTGGGGCGAGGGGCGGGGAGGTTTGTTATGGCGGCGGCAGGAAGCGGCCGGTGGCACGTGTAAGAGCGGCCTTGAGACGGCAGGTCGTCGAACGCGACGCGCCGTGCCGCAGACTCGGCCGCCCGACGCGCGACGCCCTGGGGACAGCCGGCCGCGACACCATAGCCTTTGTCCCGTCGCTCCTCTCGCCAACAGATACATCACGCTCCCATACTTAAGTGGTAAACAGATTCAATGGTCATTTCATTATCGACTCCAACTTAGATGTCAAGTATAAGCAGTCGCTAATATAACTCGACATAGTTGTCCAAGCTGTGAAATAAGAATTAAATTAAATCAATTGTAACTTTTTTTACATAGGTAGGTACTTATCATCATAAGCTATTTAATTCTCATCTGTTATCAGTCATTAGGGAGTTTTAGATTAAGATTGCCTAAGTTATATGTTTAAAGATAAAATATTTGTGGTGTCCTCTTACCTCTTAAAGATATAATAAGAATGTATGATAATAATTTAAACACAAATCTTTTAAAAATAAATCTTTCCTTTTTTCATATTATATATACATAACTTAGAAACTGCCTTATTTATTAACATCTAGTATAGATATCACATAAATAAAACATATTTAATATGAAGATATGTGTAGGTACTATTAGTCTGTATACCTATACAAATCTAACGTATGCTTAAACATTAACGAACACTATTTTTTGAACATTATAGGTAGCCTGTAATAAATGGCTTTTAAACATCAAAGCCGACCATTGTCCACATTAAAATCATCTATAAATATTGTAATACTTCTCAGTGGTGTGAGCAATAAAGAGTTATCTATCCGTCTATCTGTTAAATAACCCATTTCGACGCGAGGCCAATGTGTTGAATGTCGCAGCAATGCAATATTCAATTTGACGTCACCATATTCCCCTCCGAGTCCGAATACCTTGCGGATTTGGTACGCTTACAACGGATACGACCGACTGAAAAAAAAAATATTTTTTTTTCGATATATTTGTAAACACATTTGTATACCTACTTAGTAAATCAGCGATTTAATTAATTATAATTAACATCATCATCAGCTCGTTTCCGTCCGCTGCTGGAACACTGAGCTCGATCTTCAATCCTTCGTATCTAAATCCCGCCATTAACTGAACAATTTAATCAATTTTAATTAATATACCTAAAGTATATATAGATATACATACATACATATCTAAAGCCTGAACTCAATATTTTGTGACAACGCTCAATAGCGAGGAGTATCTTAGGTGCGTGTGGACTTCTTATCAGTTTGATAAAGGATGAGGAACGCCAAGCCCACGAGGCTGCGGGGGGAAATAGGTCGTGGGGCCATCGTCCGCGCCCGGCCCCTACCGCGACACACCACTACCCCTAGCCCCATTCTGCTCACAAATCGTAAAATGACTGTCGCCGAGATATACCCCGAATTAATATTACCTACTGGGCCAGTATTACGTCATTAGCTCCTCTGTTTGACAAAAGGATACAGAGATAGACGACGTATTATAAAAATGGTTGACGTATTTGCTAGGGATCCACTTATTAGTGTGCATAAATCAATTAAAGTGATGTTTGGGATGTGCAGGTGTACGTGTGCTTGTAAATATAAAAAATAAATAAAATCAATAAGGCGAAAGATAGATTAGCTTTTCTACAGTCAGTGTCTGTCAGCGGTTTTCATACATCCTGCAATTTCTACGTGACTAGGTTCATTGAAAATAGGTCGATACCTATATTGAAATATTCTTTGGTACACTTATTCCGTTCAATATAAAAATTATGAATTTACTCTAACAATAAGTCTTGGGAGTGTTCTACACTCCTCTGTCTACTCCTTCGGGGATTACATGCGTAATAGTTACGTTACGTTTCTCTAAGTCTAGAATCGAATCCAATATCTTTATCCTTAGACCCCTAAAAAGCTTCTACATACACTTAACATAACTGATGAATCATAAGAGTTTACCCCACTACTCTCCCTACCTCTCCGGGGTAATACAGGAGTGATGATATGGTTTCTATATGCCTAAAAAACAAGGAACCGCCCGACACAACTGAATTTTACAAACAATATCGTGATCGTACGGCAGAGGACGGCACGGATAGATGCAGGGCAACCTGGTTAATGCCAAAATCGGTTACCGGGTGAACTTGGATAAAACCAAGCGAACCCAACCAAAACAAGCCATTTGTTGAAAACCAAAAGCTTTTAGTGATGAACACCCTATCTCGCATAATAAAGCACAGATCATTGGAAAATAACTTTAACTTATATTTATATATAAGAATATACAACTAATATTTATGTATATATGGTATAGGCTCACCCCTCCATATACATAACTTACAACACGAGAATACTACACTCCTCTGCCTACCCCTTCGTAAAAACTTGCGTGATAGAAAGCATGAATATACGTAACGTTAGCACATAAGCAACAACGTAGTTAAATGGCGTTCTCGTTTTTGTTTGTTGTTGGAAAATTAATGGAGTAAAAGTGTCCCGAAATAGCCGTAGAATGCTATGTATCACGTGCGTACTAGAAATGCGGTGAGACGTGGGTAGGTAATCCGAAGTTAGACTTTCACCACCAGTTTCTATTTGTGCGTACCTGCCCACCGTAGGACCGCGCGATACAACTGGAAAACTTTTAAATGAAATGTTATTTATCATCTTGTAAGCCAACAAAACATACTGTCGTCGTGTTGGCTATACGGGTGCTTACAACAATTCAATTTAGATCACCGCCTCACTTTTAAGTACAATTGTAAACAATGTTGCCATAATTAATTGCATCTAATTTGATAGAATAATTAGTAAAACTGATTGCAAGAAAAAAATTAATTTTCCTCGTGCCCTAGTAAAAGACAACTTATAGAGACGATTTTATAAAACATATAAAATATATTTTATTTATATACACACACACACAAATAAGCTTACTGTTTATTGTTACAACAGAAATGAAAATAAAGCTATAAAGAAATCTACTTACGATTGCCTCGTACATCTATTGTAAATGCGACTGCTGGGCGAAAGATCCTGGGTATGATCCCCCGATCGGCAAAATAAATATTAGATATTTCAAACTTAAAATTGTCAGCAGTAGCTCGTCGTCTGGATTTGTGCGCATTGTATAGGACGGATAAAAGAACTGGTGAAAAGTGATAGGGCCACACTTCTCTGCCTACCTTCATGGAAATACAGATGTGATGTTATAGGATGTTAGGAAATACACTGATATATCTCAATCATACATATTAAATGAAAGAAAGTTTACAATTCTGAATCATAAATAGCAAGAAAACTTGACCATCACATAGTGATAAAATAGGTGCATATATGATTATGAACATCGTCCGCCTATGTCTCCGTCTAACTACCTTCGATACGAAATTCAAAGTCAAAACTCCTACTTGCGTGTATCTACCTTATGAATATAGAGGTGCATATCAACAGATAACGGCGCTGATAAGAGGACGTATCTTTAGCATGCCGGTCAGCAAAAGTCAAATAAAATGACTGAATGCAATGAATTAAACTTGGTCGAATAATTAAGAATTTAGCTCTATCGCTCTAGTTACAAAGTAAAAGATCGAAATGTGTTTGAACATTCAGGTACCAGTTATTCGCATATCCTTCTCCCACTTTCACTGGTGTATAATGCCATATTATTGAGTTAATAAAAGTAACAACTCAATCTTTACCTCCTGGTCCCATTTCCTAACACTAAAATTCGAATAACACAGGAATAAATGGGAAGACATTCGCAGTAAAGACATTGTCCACTTGATGGCGGGAAAAATGACGAAAAGAATTCGAGGCATCAAAACAAAAGAGCTTCTAAAATCTCTCTATAAAGATTAGATCACAATCAAGCTATTTGACCAGAAACTACTACCACAGCTCAAACAGAAACTGTTATACCGGATGTCTTGAGCGATTCCTTTAACCTTTTCCGCCTTCGAGACTGTTAACGATAGTTATTTTATGTCCAGAACAGAGACTGAATACTTATTGTACTTACCGAAGTAAGGAATTATTTAATAAATTGGCCCCGTCACCCTTCCAATATCCGGCCACGCGGTGCTTTAGTATAGATCACTTGCTGCCAATAGACTTCGTCAGGTTTATGAACAATGTGCAGTCAACATAGAGTAAACTATTTCATTACAAAAAAAAATTACGCATTTGCGCATACATAACCGTAAATATTTATCTGAAGTGTTAATATATCCTCCGTCAAAGCGTTATTAACTCATTAACATTCATAACATTTTAACAAAAGCACAAAACAACACCAGCCCGTACGTTATGTAAAGGCTGGTGTTATTTTGTGCTTTTCGTAATTTAATGATTGGATCAGAAAGGCCAAGTAGGGCACTACTACTACGACTACTACTAATCTACTGATAAGCTTTAGGCTCGTGCATTCGACTCAGTAACATATTAAATAAATAAAAACATTAAAACGAACAATGGGGTGAAAATAAAAAAAATATATAATAATTCTTATAACGTCCTCACGTACCACGTACTTAACTACGCCCCATGCGGAATATGCTAAAAACAACGAAACAAAAATTGAAAGATATTAAAACAATGCCATAATTTAAAAAATATGTATTTTATAACATTAAAATTGAGTCAAGAAAAGCATACGTGATCGAATATCAAGGTGTTGTAGTGGTAGGTAACGCTTGTGGACAGTGGGACGGGCGCGAGTGGCCTGCAGCGCCGCGCCGCCGCACGCGCCCGAAATAACCCGCGAAACACGACGAAAACAATTGAGACCGCGCCTGCGCCCTCACGCACACGCAAAAATGACAGGAAAATATGCATGAACACAGTGCTAGCTCCTGCCCGACGCGCTGTGGAAGTGCCACTACACGCCACTTCCGACGACCTTCCACTTTGACACCTTATTCACTAAGCCACTGAGCCAAAATGGGTACGGACTTCCCGCCGCATTCCTGCTGCATGCCAGAGCTCACCTCGCAGCTGCTCTATATTTCTCCAGCAATTAATTTTCGCAACAAAATAGATTCAAAAAGCAAACATCATAAACATTGACAACAAATTGATTTTTCGCTTTATAACAGTGTGAGCCATTGATTAGGTTTCTATTATAAAAAATAGCTTTTAAGAAACGAAAAATTTATGGAACACACAACTATATTCCACAACACAATACAATATAAATCATTGCAAACAGCTATTCTAACAATTTACTCTCAATTTCGAAAGCGTAAAAGGTAATGACAGCAATATAGCTTCAGTATTTTATTATTAGACGTTACGTGTCTCCAACAAATAGCGTACACCTGTTAGTATTTTCGCCTGTACATCAATGTGAATGCTTTTTGTAAGTGGTAAAACAATTTTGGTATGGCAACATTGTCACTTCTTTAACAAATAAGTTCCAGTCATTATTCAATATTAGAATAAACAACGGGAAAATTTTCGATCTTGTTTTGGTATTAAAAAACTACGATGTGGAATAGACAATACTTTTTATTTTTAAGAAATAATTTGTACGAAAATTAGTTATTGTTTCAACAACAGGTCTTGTCTCGAACTAAAAAGGGTTAAAGGCATAGTCTTCCACACTGGCCAAGTGCACCTTGATATATAAGTTTCATATAAATATACAAAACATACATTATCGATGTGTGAATTATTATTCATTTAAATATCATTTTACTGCCTTTTTGAAATCTAAAGATACACTTAATACCACAATCTACCTTTAGGCGATATAGATTTCAACGACCTCGGTATGAAAATATGATAAAGCTAAAATACATGACATTAATAATGACTTACACGGTTTAATAGTGTTGTTAATTACGAGAAAATCAGAAAAACCATTACCTTTTTTTTGTTATTTATATGTAACATTAAGCCTGTAATCCCGAAAGAGGGGGACAGAAAAATGTACACCCCAGCTTTCACTTATTACGTTATACGTCCTACTATGAAAGAGGGAGAGGACCATTGCCATATACTGGGTACAAATCCTGACTCCGAGTTTTTTTTAGGAATTATAAGGTAGAAAAACCCAGAACACTCAACCAAGAGGCAGGCAATTTTATTTATATATTATATTCTTTTCTTTCCAAACCATGCTTTTATTTTTTTCAATTTTTAAATGTATTATTCGATCCTTGAAATGACGATATCAGATCATGTGGTCTAAGATCATTACTTTACAGGTTCTTTATTAAAATTCAATAACTATGTACTTCCACAAAAATATTTTGTTTAATCATAGTATTCCAGTGATATTTCTATGTACATTATCAAACATTCCTTACCAAATACGGAATTTCCATATAGCATTTCAAATGTCTAGGAGTTATAGACAGGATCAAAAGAAAAACAGTAGCCTATTATTAATTTTAATAATAATGACAATACGGCCATAGATTGATTGTTATCTTTACATGATCACAGATTATTAAAAACCCGCCAACATTTGTTTACATTATTGCACGAGAGTTGTACAGATATAATAATAAAAACATACCACTTTGATCTTTACTTGACCTGATAATTAAAAACCCTTCAAAACCTAGTCACATAATATCGTGTGACAGTCAAACAGATATAATTTTAATAACAAAAAAAATTTGGTAATATTTCTTTACTTGGTGACAAATGACTAAAAACCCGCCAAACCGTTGTCACTTACTATTGTATGAGAGGAACAGATATTTAATAATAAAGACACTATGCGACCAAACAATGTCGTGGTACGCAGGATATTTGGTCGGCGGTCGCGCCCGATAGAAATAACTGTGGTTATTCTTAAAGACTCGCGCCCCTTATAATGATGGAACGCTCCAGCAATGGTCCCACACTACTCCAGTGGCTATGAACAACTGAATTCATGAAATAAGCACACGTACGCTGCACCACATTCATTTATTAACACGTTATCCATGACTTTTATTATATTTGCATAATATTTTATGTGTTTCAAACCATCTCTTTATGTAACTAAAACAATGAAACATAGTATTTTAAGCTAAAAATTGGTTATTTCCTTCTGTACTCTTCATCGGGCAATAATTTCATTTTACGAAATAGACATTATCGTGAAGGCAATAAATCAAATATTAATGAAGAATGTACTAAACGAACTCTAAGTACAGCTTACACAATAAGATTACAATTGCAAAAGACTTACGAGCAATTTTAAAATATAAGTACATCTTATTGTTATATTTACATATACTTTATTATGATTACATTTCACGCCAAGTCACTTACAGGATAAGAAAAGATCATCGGGTGTTAAATATGTCTGACTTTACAGACCTGTGATTTTTCTTGTAGGTACATTTATCACTCACCTGGTCAATAATGCTTAAATACAACTTACTGCATTTTTATATATTTTGGTATATATAAATGATGAATATTTAAAAAATGGAGTACCATTGGCTGTTGGAATCATTCTCATTTTGTAACATGAAAAATGAGTAACGCAATTATTAAAAATATTTTCGTTAAAACGTTATTACAAAACAGACTGACAAGAGTAAAATAGAAAAATATCGCTCTCCTATTGAACTACGAAACTTTAAACTTCAAAACGACAATACTTTTCAGAGAAGCGCTACGCAGAAACCTCGTAGCAACCACAACTACGATTAAATTTAATAATTTCGTATTAATATCAAATGTTTTTATCTTATCATAATTAAATTCATCAGCTTCGTCTCTGGTCGTATAGTTTATAAAAAGACAACAATATTTTACGACCCTATGAAGGCGAAAAAACTATCAGAAAAACTTGTTACCTTGAATAACAACCACCATTTTAACAATTCGTAAGTCCATCTTTTGTAATTTAGTTCGTTTATCTTAATTTTTGATGTGAGAATAATACTTTAATTCAGCAATTTTGTTTACTGGCTATTAACTTTCAAAAATGTGAAAATCCTCTTAAGACTGCCGATTATAAAGACTGAAAACATTAAAATAAGAGTCTTAATTAACTTACATTTTAAAAAATCACTTTTCAGCAGTCTTCCAAATTCAATATTATTTCTATGTTGCCATAATATATAAGAAATGTTACTAATAATTTTTCTTGTGGCTGCCATAGTTAAAACTTAGTACCTGTGTTCTTTTCTATTCATTTAATAATATAGTTACCCGGCTAACCTTTGTGTGTTACTTTGAATTAATTAATTATGACACTTAATGAAAAAAACCTCTTTCACGATGGTTGCATACGGGAGAACAGCGTACAAACGACAACGAAATGTTTCATTATTTGAACAAACTTACTCGTATATCTTCTTTTTACATCCAACTCCGGGGAACGAGTCACCCTCACAAACTTTGTAAATTAATTACATTTCAATTTATAATGAAGTTATTGAAATGCGAATGAAAAAATTGATTTTCAATCAAAATTATAACAATGTATAGCTGATCAAGGTGATTATAACAATAACAGTAGGTACTATATTTTTTAGGACGTTGCCCGAAGAGAGCCCGTGTTACGTTACAATTGTATTCGATAATAAGTATTAAGCCATTTTGTCGGCTTATTAATAAAAGCCATATATTGATAGACAAGTTGATATCTTCTAATATACCTATTCTTTAATGACGGATAAGGAATTAATATATTATAATACTTATCAGTCACTAAAAACCAAACTTATAATAATTAACACAAAAAAGACAAAAACTGTCGTTACGAAAAACACTGTCGAAAAAATATGAACTGTCATAAATATAGTGTCGAAAAAATTAGTATTATCGAATAGTCAAATATTGTCGGAAAGAGGATTGAACGAGGTACATTTTTATTGCATTCTGAAATGCATACTGATATGTATGTAGAGGAGGGTAGTTCCCCCACATTTCACCACTTATGTTAACGTCCTATGGAATAGGAAGCATAAAAATTGAAACCGAAATTTCTAACCAGAACCAAACAAATACTCTTAATCTATTGCCTTTTTGGTGTCCAAACAAATTAAACCAATCGGACAAGTGTTTATGTTATCATGGGTGACGTCATTAGCTGAAATTATTACGAAAAAGGTATTCAACCTTTTTAAAGGCGGGAACATTTTGCGCGGGAAAAGCCTTACAATATCCATTCAACGTCTTGGACGAACGCGGACAGAAACAGATTTCATTCCTAAGTGAGTGATGCATTAGAGGTACGGTGACTTGGCACATTGTACAATTTTTCCTCTCAATGCTCATCAATTTGAAATATTCTTTGTTGCTATTAAATTCGGTGATTTTTATTATTCCAATCACGCCATTTCCTTTACGGTGCAGGCAGAGAATAGTGAATGCCGAATATTTAGACTTAGATATTTTGACTTGACCATCAACAACACAAGTCAACACTTGAGTTATTTGGCCAAGATAAGTGAGTATGGTAGGTGAAAATAACCTTTCATTAGTGCTCTGTCCATATCTAAGAGCAATGTGCCATCTCAGACTGCAACTAAGCTCCGCAAAGACCAAATAGTCGCAATGCAGTGAAATACTAAATGTCGTCTTATAACTGCTTCGTTTCCTTAAACCTAGATTTGCATTCCCGATGTCATTATTTATTAATGAACTGAACATGCTTTTCTCGATTTCAAAAATAATAATACATTACGATTTTAATAGCCTCGTGAAGATTTCGTCTAAACATTCCAGGTTGTGTCAAACCATATGATAAAGATGAAAAAAGATTTGAAAGTTCTATATGATTTAAATTGTTTTGTTTTGTGAAATGCACAGTGTTCTATTATTATTGTGCCATTACGCCAGGTCCGTTAGAAGGTCGGCAGAGAGCACTGTGTGCCAGATTTTTATGATATATGCCGGTGATGTTATTAATTAATTTGAATATGACACGAGTGCCGTGCCTAGCTGCTCCGCCCGTTTACACCGCCGCCTCTGCCCACGCGCTCACCTTCCTAATTACACTCCGTCTAGACAGACGTCGCAGCGTCCCGCCTGACGCCTCCCAACCCCTCTGACCACCCCATATCATTTGATAACGGAATGGCCTCACTATATTTCATCAAAGCCAAGCTTCATGAAGCTCGTAGACGCTCTACGGCTGGGCCCGGAATCCGTCATTATTACTTAACGACATACTTCTGATATATATTGGTTGACACCTAAATATTCACTGTCAGTTCCAGATTTTATGCGTAGTCTGCCTGAAACTTGTAAACCGAAGATAAAATTAGTTTCATTTACCAAATTATACATAATAAGTTGTTAATAAAATCATAATCGTTGTATCTACGATGGTTCGATTTCTCAATGCGAAAATGGTGTTGATCGTATAAGGTATTCATTGATTAAAGCTTTACCCAAGTAGTACCAAATCATCCGCGAAAATAATCTATTGTATGCAAACACAAAAACCATAAGAGTTAACCATAACACTCTGAATAGTGTTCTAATGAATATTATATTATTTATTATTACATAATGCATGAATTTTTTTTAATGTATCCCCACTCATTATAAGCTTTTGATTTTGAAGTATTTATCTAC
>DWME01001195.1:0-26346 GCA_018244795.1 Parelbella ahira ahira
TAGCACCGCTTTCTCTCGTAACACTAGAAATATCAGCTGGCCCTTGGGGACCATTTTCATAGACTAGCTAACAGCAAAAGTGCTAGAAGATTTAAAAGGTCACAAAGGATCGCTGAAGCGCGTAATATTTAGCGGCTGCGCTCTTTCAATTAGTGAATTTAGATATTTCAATTAACTAGCCCTTGATTGGTCATGTATCCGTTCCGAATTTCCATATCATGATAGAGCCTCTTACTCTTTGAAAATTTATGAACTTAGGTACATGACATTATGGCATTATTGAACGTCTTGGAGTTATGTCTGCCTCAATTCATAAAAGAGATGGAGATGAAAGAATCTGATAGAAAACTCGTCGAAGCGTGAAAAGCTTTCGGCCTACGAGTAATTTAGGGTGACAACCCGCTTTTAATAACTATTCCTTTAAAATAACGTTATGAGTACCTAATATCGTTTGGTACATGTATGTACAGTCCAATGCAGGTTATTCACTATTTTAGACTTGATCTTTCCAAGTGTTAACGGATTGTTTGAGTTTACATAATTAATGAAAACGTTTTAAATAACGTAGAAAATATCATAAAACTTGTAATATATAAGGGTTCTCCGTAATGCGTGACATGTTTATGTCGGCCATTATCTACTGACGAAGACTATGACCTACTTTATTTTTGTTCTGAAGCCAGGTCCATATCATACGGTTTAGGCAGAAAGCACCGAGCGCAAATATATCTTTAAAATAAAATAAACACGACCTCACATGAACCAGTTCGACCCACATCAATATAATGCGCTTTAAGCGCAACAAAAATCGCTATATCTTGTGAACTAGGCCACCACAAACCACCGGAACCGCTCACCTTTGTGCCACGACCCAATTACTTCGCCGCAGTTGCAAAGAAACTACACACAATATTACATATTCTATCTACGATATCTAATATTATACTTTTTTATGTCCCGACGTACAGTGTTAGGTTGAATCCAAATATATGTTCAATCGATAGGTGTTCAATCAATAGGTTGAATCCAAATATATGTTTCGAATCCAAAATATATGTTTTACTATTATTATTAAATACTCATACCAGATTCGGTGCGAAGTAGGCATAGAAATTCTTTACGATTAGAATTATCCTGTTCTAGCGTTTATTATTCCGTAATAATGGTGATATCTATTGTGGGGATTTCCCTGGTCCAACATGATTTCTTGGAAACAAATGTTGGGTCTTAATTAAGACGAGGAAAAAATTAGGACCTATTTTGACGACGACGTACATTCATGACCATCGTCGCTATTGAAGACTTCGAGACACCCTCATCATTCAGTATAGAACCTATTTCGTCAAGGTAGTCCAATATTGGTCATTTTCGCACCTGTATCCATCGTTATTAACGTGTATATATCTTAAATATCACAAAAAAACATTTATAAAATTCTGACCGGAGCGTTAATAAGCGCTAAAACAAGATATCTCATTCGGAAGCTGCGCATCTATTAATAATATGAACTGTTACGCAATATGTGGAGCGCGGCCAAAAATGCATCAGAACACATACAAAGCGCGCATTCCATCTGTTTATGGCTTATGATTAATTAATGTGGGTAGGAGGAAATATTTCGTATGCGCCCACAGCGCCATCTGGATCGCGGAGATCCAATCGGATCTTCTGAATGCACTGGACAAATTGTTATTCAGCAAACGGGTCATTATCATCAGCCTGTTTGAATTCCCTGCTAGACGTAGACCTCCCCAAAGGGCGTTTATACCTACAATCCCCATGCTGAGCATGGAATCAAGGATCACAAAACAGCCAGTCGCCAGAGCCTCGTCTGTTATAATTTTTGCAGGGTGTACGATACAGGTAAAATTCGCTTGAGCTCATATAATGAAACTTGAAACCCCTTATGCCCAAGTATGAACGAAAGGTAAATATTAATTTTATTATTTCTAAGACGAGCCTCTTGCCCCGTGACGAAAGGAAATGTAAATATTATTTAAATATTTTCAACTAAATCGTCATCATCTCTGTTGTGAATATTTTTATGATTCCACTGTTGAAAAACGAGTCTCCTCGAGAACACGAAGGTCATAGTCTGCCACGCTGGACAAGCGCGGGCTAAAAAATTTCAGAAGTATTAGAAAACATTACGGATCATTCTAAGGTGTTCAGGTTCCCTCACGTTGTTTTGCTTTTGTATTCAGCATGTTCGGTATAGTTGTTAGTCACACTTTTGTCTAGTTTCTGTCTGTCCTTGATTTGTATAGGTAATAAAACAATATAATGTCCGCAGATTGTATTACTATACCGGCACGATATCTATATTTCCTGTTCGCATATTCATTAAATGAAACTGAATTTGATATCCGAATTCGTTCTTTGTTGAAGCCGCCATTACATCATACACTCTCCCGTCTATTTATCTATGGTATGTTAATATGCTCTGTTTTATCTATGCCATAGTTTTATCTTTGTTACGTCGTTAGTGATTTGATATAGTTCGCAAATAATGTTTACTTATTTATTTATTTTATTACTCTGATATCATCACGCCTAGTCCCATACAGGGTTGGTGTTTGACGTGCCCAACTGATATTATCACAATAACCAAAGACACGACAGACATTCTAAAATGAAACAATGTTACTTCCGCAAAGGATTTCCATTGAGGTATGAAAGGACGACACCGACGAATAGGGATGTCACGTTATTATGTTAGATTTAAAATATTTCATGATCAAAACAACGACAAAAATAAAAATAAATCTTTCCCATCCGTCATTTTTTACTCATTTCTTTGAAAAGAAAAAATACTTACGTATTTACAATTTTAGACACATTTATTAACACAGATAACAGATAACAACTAAGGATTCCGGTATTTTGCGACTATATTAAAAAAAATCAATTGCACAGTTGCTTGCCGCTACTCTAAAAACATCACATACTTGCATCTAAGTATAGATATATTGTAGCAACCCTACATTCAAAATCTTTAATGATAGCATCATTCCGAGAAGCCCAGAGCGGTCTCTTTATACTTGCCGCGCTGATCAGACCGTGATGCCAATGGGTGTGCGTTGGCACAGGAACACAGGGCACCGGATTTATGTGACCTCACACCAGAATAATAAGTCCAGCTTTACATGATGATCCTGACGCAATGATATAAGAAAAATAAAAAGGCTGGAGGTTGTAGGTACAATTATGAACAGAACAAATGTGATTTTAATGTAAGTTCTTTCTGTTTATGTGCCATACTCGTATCTTAACGCCTCTTAGAGCTTTGAGCTTTAACGATAGTTAGAGAATGACAAAAAGAGACTTCGCTTAGCCTACTCTCTGAAGCACAACATAATTGGATAGACCAGATCTTATAAATAGACTTAAATCACACAATTACATTAAGAAGGACCATCCACGACCCCACACCGTCCTTTTGCTACGCGTATGTACCTATCAATCTCTCTGGGCTTATAGAGAAATTATTTCCCAAGTCGTTAACTCAGTCTTTAGTACTAATGCAATAACTCTTGTAAATAGAAAGAGACGGATAGATGCGTAAGAAAGAGAGAAGCGTACGTCTGATTGCAGTTTGATTATAGCTTCTTAGGTGAGTTGTTGATTTTTTAATTCGGAAATTAATTTTACGTCGGTTATTATCAAGATGGTTTAGGTTTAGTTCCAAATGGCGGAATTTCGATTTGTTTACTAGCATTTGACATTTTAAATAATGTTACCAAGCTAAAAAAAATTTTGACAATTATAGAAGAAAATGTGTATCAGATTCTTACACTAAGCTTTAGTTGCATATTTGTACCACATTTATATATTTTTTTGTTTCCCTTATTCATTATTTATTTAGAAGAAATACGTCAGGTCTGTAAGGATCGACCTATTTGGCACTTGATGCTCTCTGCCTACGCCGCGAGGGACGTATCATGATGGTATTATAATCAAATACAATTTCTTTTTAATTTTGGTACTGTTATCACAAAACAGTGCATTATATCCGACATAAAAAAGTCGCGGCATAGACACACCAGTTTAAATTTATATAAAAATCGAAAACAAAAGGATATCTATCATATAACACAGTGTGATCGAATCTTTACATCGCTTCGTTCATTACATTTTAATAGCTGAGTGGAGGTGTTGAGTAGTTACGGGCCTGAAGCCGGTTCGAGGCCAGCCTGGTGTAAGCGTCTTGATTAGGTCTTGTGCAATAGCTGGTCGGATTATTAGGTTTAATCACAGACGTGGAGTTCTCACGGATGCAATATGTATAACCGTTTGGGTGGCAAGAGATGTATCAAGTGTAAGTCGGGTTTAAAAATTTATGGGTTCCGTAGGTTATTAAATATTGTATTTTTACATTTTATACGTTAAAACTGCAATGTTCTTTAGTCCTATTTGCTTACGATTTCTTTTTTATTTTTTAAATACTTTATTAGTGGTTTAGTTACAATAGCGTAAGTTCTGCCTAATTTGAAAACAGGATCCCTCGTGTGAAATTATCCTAAAATATTGATATCTTTATTATTATTAATTAACCCTCTAAAAATGTATATTATTATTAAATGACCGCCCAAAATAGTCTTATAAGATACCTATACAGTGTGTATGTAACCCTAATACACCTCTGAAAGGGATTGATAGTTCAAAATGTGAAGTTAACAGAAATAGATAACTGCGATTAACTAGTTCATCGGAGCCCAAAATGGAATGGACCTCTGACTCATTGGATCATACGTCTGTCTGTCCAAAATCATCATCAATTATATATTGAATTATTGTTCATGGATACATTAAAGTACCTCGATTGGATGTATCCACCTTTGAATATTAATTAACTTCTCGAAAGTTGTAAGTTATGTATGAGAAGTCAAAAGTCTATAAAACCGGCGCACGGCAATGAAGGGAGTGGTGGATGTGGAACAGGCACGTCAGGCTTGTAAGGATAGATATATTTGGTACTCTGTGGTCTCTGCCGACCTCGTAAGGGACCTGGCATTACGCTATAAAAATAATAAATACGAGAACGAACTGAAATGCTAATATCGTCCTTTTAACAAAGGGTATTGTTAGCATCAATACGTATTTGGTTTTCGAAATAAGATCACGAAATGGTTGAGTTATGGTGTTCACGGGGTTGAGACTGGTGCACCCACGCCGCGTGGACCAGTCCAGACCACCATGGCGTTCTAACATTGTACACGGCGCTTGACCATCGACCATGGCATATAAATTATTAAATACTCCACGCCGTAGATATTATTTATGCTGTTTTTTGTGTGTACATTTTGTATAGATCGTAACTGTACCTTTGAATCTGTACAGCTTTCCTGTGGGAATAAAATATTTTCTCAGGCTAAAAAGTATCCTGAGGCTAATAATAAGTTAACATCGAACGAGATTATATCATCGTCGTCATCGTCAACACCTTTATTGTTCCACTTTTGGACAGAGTCCTTTGAAAGGACAAGACTCAAAGCACATGGTCGATCTACGCTAACCACGTGGTGACAGAATTCACACGTCGTAGGCATTTAAAATATTCTAAGATTGACAGATTTTTTATCAAATTTGTCATATCCTGTCAAAGCAAACGACGTTTAATCTTCAAAGTCATCTGCATGAAAGGATTTGAACTCCAAACACCCTGCATAGAAAGTTGCAATTTAAACCACTAAACTATTAATACAATTCTAGCCCTCAATAGTAAAGCATATTCATTAAATATGCGGTATCACTTTTATTTCCACCGTTCGAAATACTGTAATAGGTATTCTATGTAAATAAAGTTGAAGGTATTTTAAACAGACAATTCAACGTCAAGATTAGAACATAATAAAAAATCTTGACCACACCCATCTCATCATCATTAAGTCAGAATTATACATGCGAACACACACGCATATACGATCTTCGTATTATGTAAGACAAATTAAACATGCCCACGCGTGGATATTGGCAGTGAAAACACTAAGTTGACTTACGAGTAGCTCTTTGTTCGTGAGAAAGTGATTCTACTAGGTAACACGACTCGTTCGATGTCGGCAATCTTCGGAGGTTTTCGGCTATTTATGGACTTTTTTTTTTGTATTGTTTGTACTTACTTATTGGCCAGTATTGAATAAATTCGTTTTAATTACCTGTAAAAAAACAAAAAAATAAATCAAACAAAAACCTTGTGATATTATTAAAATACAAATATTGGCGCCAAATACAGCAATCATTAAAAAATTAATGAAGTAGGCTATGATTCTATAAAATATATTTGCGAGAATAAAATGTTTTCAAACGCCACTCCAATGTTTAGTAATATATTAACATAATCAAACAATTTAGTGGTAAATTCCTAAACGTTATTCACATTTTCGACATAATTAGCTGATAAAATTCAACACTAAGTTAACATTCTGTTGACACTTTTATATTTAGCTTTATTATTTAATCTGTTTTTAAGACGCTATAGTCTTTAGAAACTTTTTTATGATTGGTGACATATTATAGCGTTTTGCGCACCACTTAAAATTATATTTTTAACAGACATTTAAGATGTACAGAAACATTAGAATCGACAGTTTTGTATTAATGATTCACTTTTTAATTATTATTCTATTTAATCGAACGATGATATAAAACAAATGATAAGAATTAAATGTTAGGACACGTCGAAAATGATAGGCAAATTAGACAAATTTGCAAAATTTTAATAATTAGTTAATTCCATTGTGCAATTTTAAGATTCTCATAATAAGCCCTTTCTAGTGCTCTATACTCCATAAATATGACGAGGAACTTTACTTCGTGATTCGCAAGGGGATAATAATTATTTTTTACCAGCCATGCAACACTAGTGTCATCTCCAATGTATGGAACCTGCACCAACACCGTGATTAGCTAACTTCGTTCACAGAAAGAAAACTTAAACAACTCCCTGGACTCTGAATACTTATTAAGATCCTATTGATAGATATCGCTCAAAGGCCCCGTTATCAAATTTCTCATTCACTACCCATTCACATATTATCAACCCCTTATCTCTTTAATAAGACCATCAATAACACCTTTGTTTTCTTCGTCTTGTGTTCCCTTTCGGGAATTAATTTATTGGGAGGAAATGAGAGGCTCGATGTGTGAGAGAACACAATGCCACTTAAACAGTCTACCTATAGCTATTATAATATCGTTATACCAGATTCCTTACGGAGCAGGCAGCGAGCACAGATTGCCAAATAAATGTATATCACCACAGATACAACATAATATATTATACATACATATTATATTTAAAACTTCAGCGTAATCAAATTCTGACGTCACGAGGTTTAAAATAACCGCTTAAAATACTTATAGATCTAACACTCGTGCCAATGTAAAAAACCTAATCAGACGCAAGCCGTGTGGTAGGTACCTACAGGCAGCTTTTGAATATTATTATTATTATTATTGGGACAATCATTGCCATTCTTGACCATTCGCTACCTGGACATTCCTAGAACGGTACACCTTCAATACAATGTAATAAAAACATCATTGAATCTTTTGATACAACAAAACGAATTGGCGACTTTATTGTTGTGCTTGTATGGAACGACATTATTCAAATTTGGAACTTTCGAGAGATTTCCAGCAAATATCCATTTAACGCGCGCCTTGAATAGGTGTATTAGTATTTTTTTGGCAAACGGTAGGTTTAAGACAATTGGCTTGGAATGAAAATGTACATTGATTTAAGTTTTAATTTCGATAATATTATAGTGAGCTGTTATTCAGGTGAGTAGAACAACGATATCAAAGAAAACAACTTTCAAAATAAGAATAACCAAAAAATACTAATGCAGTCCACATATGCATCTGTCTATTTATAACGACCATAGAGAATAATTATTTATAACCTGTGTGGTCCAATGTCAGTTTTATCAATGTTATCGGGTGTTTTGAGAAATACCTTCAAAAGGGTGTACAGGCGAGTGGGTAGCGGCATAACTCACACATAACCCGACATTAAAATATTAAAAACAAAAGGAGGTTCCGGTTGCACGGTTATCTTGGGACAAATGTACAGACAAGCTGAAAAATTGTTAATCTTTTTTAAGCAGTGACAGTTTTATGGTTCAAAATCAAGTTCTCCACCCTAGGAGTTCTCGGTTTAAAATCTTTCTTTAGACAATTTTGAGTGTTTTAAAGGATACGGATTTAATACGGATAATGCTGAAAAAATATCTTTATAAAATATGTACACTGTTCAATTGTTTATTTTTAAAGGCGTGTAAAACCTGGTAATCTGTATTGAGTTAACGTGGCAAACTATGGGCATGAATCTTCTATTCCGAGAGTAGGTACACCAATATCCAACAGCGTAACAATTAAAAGGTTTAAATGAGATGATGAATG
Organism: Parelbella ahira ahira; assembly: GCA_018244795.1. NCBI lineage: Eukaryota > Metazoa > Arthropoda > Insecta > Lepidoptera > Hesperiidae > Parelbella > Parelbella ahira. The sequence goes on from DWME01001195.1 coordinate 8,404, forward strand.
TAAACAAAGGTCAACACACATGCACAATATACACAACCATTGCCCTCACACGGGCAGATGGCAACATTGGCGTTGACAGGTAATATACGTTTAGTATTCAAATCAATTCATACGCACCCTTTCAGCGCATGCGACGATAAATTCAAATAACCGCGACAGTTTTAAATTGGATTACATGGCAGTGACCTCTCTATCTCTGAATATTTGGACACGGTGCGGTAAGTTTTAAATGGGCGTCTACTGGTAACACCCGCATGTCGACCACGTAATGTTAGTCACGTGACATTTGACATCTAACGTTCAAGTCCACGTGATGTTCATTAATGTTACAGTGGTAGAATTATGTTAAATACAAATTTAATATTAGCAACGGCTTTTCTGTTTGAATGTACAGAACAAACGGTGTTTTTGATTTAATATAATGTACGTTATATTTTGTTTTATTTTTGTTGACATAGTAACATTTTTATCGACGAAATGAATATAAGATTATGAAAGAGACTTTCAGCATTTAAAACAAAAATTTCCATTTACTATATATACAATGGTTAATGTACAAAAAATATATGAACCACAACAACACGCGCGCGACTGACCGACCGTTTGATGGTCTCTAGGCAATAATAGCTAATTGGGGGCCATTACCGTAGATTCGGATCAGTAGTCCCATGAATACCTTGAATACGATAATAACTAGTTATCTATCAATCGACCAACAGCATGCCCCACTCGCAATCATGAATACATAGATCTAGCGGTAGCTGCTCATTTCCTATGGATTTACTATTCAGGTTACTGTTCACATATTTGGGTTTGTTACGCCATTATTCATACAAACTGATATTTAAGTTTCGACTTTGATCTATTCTTAAGTCTGAAGATTGTTACTTTATTTTATTAATCGATTTAAATATATACAAAAAAACTTAAACATATTAAAGCGTGTGGCAACACCGCTGGTTCCGCGTAGTAAGTGCCGAGCCGTCATCTGTTCTAATGACAGTTACTCTCCCATCTACATACATTCATATATGCGTACGTAATAATTGTACAAATTTACAAAATCATTTCATCTAGTAATTTCTCTCTGGCAACACATTTTCCTTGTTTCATTCATCGGTATACAAAGTGTGTATCTATTACCATAAAATTCAAGATAATATAGGGTTAAACAGAATGTACAACCTATAATAACTGTACCTTCAATGCAACCAAGCAATGAATAATAATTTTAATTCGTTACAACGAAACGTGGTCTCCTGATAGAGTAATTATAACAATAAGGAAGGAAGCGTACAAGAACAAAAACTTTTTACATCAAAGACGAAAGCATGGAATTATTCAGGCCACCTTGGTACTGGTGTTTTACGATTTCGAGCTCTATTAAAGGGCCATAAAGTCGTCATTTCCTTGTAATTATATGCATTGTACTAAATATGCTAATAATAATAACACGAAGGCGCGTGTCCGTTCGTACATCACCTGCGGGTGTGTCTTTTGAAAAATGATTGTACATCTTTCGTCGAAGCGTGCCTTTGAGAGCCGCTGGGGCGACCAGCGCTTCCGTGATTAATTGGACTTGGAGAAATGTTGTTTCATCGTTGCTTAGAACAAAAAACAAATGTATATATATTTCAGGCTCGTTGCATCAGTTACATCGTTTTCATAAGTAAATAGATGTCACCTGTCAAGCCGCACTTGGACAAATAGAATTGAATAAGCCATCTCAAATCTACTCAGTTACTAGATGAAACTGGTTAGCGGTAAAAAATTCTACACAAGTAAGTCATAGATATTTCGTTATCAGATATATTAAAAAAAAACAACACACCAGACGAAGAGCATAGAATACATAAAGCAGGGTGTCATATATTTCTGTCATTACAGGTCTAGGCATTGACAGTCAAGCCACCTATCATATATCTCTCTACATATAATTTATCATAATATATTTGTATGTACTTCCATATTCATTGTCCACGAACTAACTCCGAGGCCCAAGGGCAGGGAATATCGGACTTCATATGAGTGACTTGGTGATAAGCCGTCTGGTTTTCTTAGATAAAGCCGTATAAATTGGCTTCATAATCTGATCACTCGTATAATTAAAGAATATCGAGACACGAAACGTGAAACAAATTTAGATATACCACAAAAATTTGCTAAAGAACCAAAGCGGTAAATTAATCCACTACAGAAAGCACATCAATACACAATCATTAAATGAACATGAATGCTAAAAAGTCTGTAATTCAAATGAGAAAAAAATTAGATCGACGTTGTTTTATGAACCAAAGCTAACATGTTTACAGCTACCGTACTTCGCAGTGATAAAAACGTCAATAAAAACCCTTTTGAAGTGTATGGAATTTTTCAGTTTCTGCCTGACACAGATTTTCGGCTTTCGCAATATCGTTTGCTTACAATTCAATTATTCCAGCCATTTATGTTCAGGATTCTCTTTGTGATAATCACCGTGTATATTACACAGTGGACACATCATCATCTCCAGTCTGCCTAAGTCTACTGCTTGACATAGGGCTCCGTAAGAGGTTTGTCCATTATCTCCACGCTGGGTTGGAGATTGACTGAGTAGACACACCAAGTGCCACATAACTCAATCCTTACAAGTGAAGTAACCTACCTATGATGTAGGTATTTGAATTTGTATGAAATTGGTACGAAAATTTGGCTCTCAGTGCTCTCTGTCCACGCCGTATCTAAGACACGAGGCGTAAGGTTAGCAATAAAGCTAATCTTAGGAATCAATAACTTTAGGAAACATTAGGAATCTAGCATTTATGTTATGTATTGCATAATGTGTATAAACTTTGACTATTCGTTAATTACTAAATATAAGAAATATAGTAAGTATTTATATGTCGATGTGAAGAAATAAGTGCTACAATTTTCGGCCGCGTTGTGAAGGGACGGGGGTTCGATGGTCCTTCCCTTATTTACAAACTTGTCTCCATGTTTGCTCTGCCGGAAGCTGGATTAGACTGGTCGTGCTTTTGTATAATAGAAAAATAGATGTTTGGGAAAAATTTTGAAATCCGTCAATGTGTGAGTTGAATAATACATATCATACATTTTTTAAAATTTTTAAACATTTTCTTATAGTTACTACTTTCTTAAAGACTTAAAGGCGATCAGTTTTTTTTATATCATTTCAATGATGACCATTGCGTTTGTTAAATTTAATAGTATCTAATATATTAGAAGAATTTTATATACTATTGAAAAATATTAACTATGCCATAACATGGACCAAAATCTTACAGGATTTTTTATAGTTTAAGATTTATTCAAAGGCAATAAAACAATTTTTTCAATACAATTAGGAAAAAATCCAAAACTGTCCGCTTAAACTCAAAATCTTGGTCACTGTACAGCAAATGCATATGCGCTGCACGTCATTGTCGTTACCAATACCCATTTCTCCGCAGCTTACCTGCAAAGAGATCTTTTGTGACACACAATCTGTTCTACACTCGACGATAATGGCTTTTGGGTAATACTGTACTCTCGTGATTGCACACACATACCTACACACATACACAAACATCTATAAAAGTACACATATACAGAAATATACGAAAACATTTAAATTATTAACAGTTTTGCTTTGTTTTCATCGATTAATTGATATAATTATGTGGTCTCCCAAAACTTGCCTTTGTCTACACCATTGACTCTTATCGTTAGTGTCAATCTACACCACGTTTCTTCAGTGGATTTGTTGTAGAACATATTTACTTCTCGTATATATGTAAATCAGCAATCTTGTAACGTTTGTCTAAAAGAGGAAAGTATGGCTTACCAGCATTTTACTAATTCTGCAATTTTATCTAAACAAAATTGCCGCAAAATCTGTACATTTAATAATTTTGTTTTCGCATTTTATTTATAATCTAAAGGAATCGTAATAAAATATAACTATAGCAACAACTCAAAAACCTTAGGCGACGCAGTAAAAACTTAAATAATATAATTCAAGATGGCGCCTATTCCAAATCGGAAGTATAAAATACTTGGCAGTCGACATAAAAATTTTTGGGCGATTCCGATCTTATACCACTTAGTAGCAATTTTGACAAAAACACAAAAACCGCCCTCAGGTAACTCACTGGAATGCGATATAAAAAACGGATGAAAAAAGATTAAATCACACGGAACGGAAAGCAGCGGTTTCTTTTGTTCGAAAGATAAGAAAAGATTACATACAATGGGCAAACTTTGCTGTTTCGTTCAGTTTTTAAAGAAACAATGGTTGCATTGTTAAGCCAATTTGTATTAACACCTTCACAACTCGAACACAAACGAATTTCAACTCTATTCCCAAGGTAATAAAAGCGTATAAAATGTATCTCAGGTGTCACGTACAGTTTGAGCAGAGAATTTGCCTTTATCTCGTGTTCAAGTACGAATTGTTTCGCTAAATGGCCATAAACTTCCGATTGCTTTCTCGAGTTTTTTCTTAATATCCTCAATAAATCAGTACGAGATAAACATGATAGCATGAATGAAATATGAGTACAAATATTGTATAACTGGATAAAAGAAAGGTTATAGTCGAGGGTTTAAGGCACTTACTTTTTTGAGTTTATAACTATTTATTTATTGCAATATATGTACATATTTATTATAAAACCCGTCCATGATAAATTGGGACCTGCGTGCTACAATTTAGTCCTTTTACCATACCATAAATATAGTTCTTTTTCAATTTAAATAGAATTATATGTTCGAATATCTTACAATTAGTGTATTAAAAATTTTGTAATAGATTTTTTTGCACCCTACAAAACTAGTAGATATTGTCACGTCATCATGCAACCCTCAACTTATCGTGCACGGATTGTAAATTTTTTAAAGATTAAAAATTTTACGATTTTATACTCCAGTTAATAACAAAATCAACAATATATTTTTATTATCACAAAAAAGAGATCGCTATTATTTATTTGAATCACTGTCTCTGGACCAATTTGTAAATGCATATTAAAGTTGATTCGGATCAAAATTCCAAAATAAAAGTAAAAAACGGTAGATTTTCATTCAAAACCCTAAATCATATAGACAACGGGTTGACATCGGCAATAACTCGAAAATTCAAAACAAAAGAATTTCGGTATCTGGCAACAAAAACTAACACATTTTATGATTCAACTCAAAAAGCCCGCCACAGGTGGCATTATAAAAACGACACCTATTGTCTATACTTGTAAAACAATAAAGTTTATTAGACGCTGTTCTTATTGGCTTTTATATCAAATTGTTGTATCAAATTAACATATTTTTTTCTTTTTTCAGTACTTACGTTTAGAACCCTAGTTTAGATTGCATATTTGTTACCAATAATTGTAATAAAAGATACGTAACAAGTGGGCATAACAGACTAGTTAGGCTTAAATTGTCATAATTAGTCTTGGGCTAAAACCAAGTGCAGTAAAAATAAAATAAATTATGTATCGTTAGACACAGATACATTAAAAGCTATTAAGGAAGCAAGGTATAATTTAATATGTCAGTTTGTTCGCACTCATGGTTAACCTACAATTAGGTAGGTAACCTACAGATTACTAAACATTTTCAATTAGAATGTATCTGTGTTCATTATTCAAATTCAAATACTGTAATGAAATCATTCAATACAGCCGTTTCATCCACCTATCAACAAATAGAATCGAACTATTGAATATCGAAGGATACTATAGAATTGGTTCACCCAAATAGCTTTATCATGTAGGTACCTAATCGTTTTGCTACATTACTGATATACATATCTAGTTTCTCAATGTACCTCGTACATTCATATACACCTACTTAATTTAGCTTTTACAATGTACCTACTAGAACATTACAGTTACTTTTTAAAAAGCTATTATATTTTAAACACATTTTCCTAATAATTGATTTGCAATTAAAAACAAATTACTAGCCAGTTCGACACCACAAAGTTCACAACAAAATGGCGTTGAAATGGAGGTTAGGGGAAAAACAAAGAGATAATTTAGTTCAGTGGCCACGCAAACACCGTTACAAGAGCTCAATGGGTCAGATCAATACGTGCCACTGGTTCTATCAAGTTACAGTAATGCTACACGATTTCAGTTCAGTTGAGAAAATCCTATGGCTCTATATTATCTGTGGACAGTACAGCTCTGTGTATCGGTGTATTTGTGTCACTTTTGTGCCTAGAATTTTTTTCAAAAAACTTTGTAACCTTTATCTCATAATTTATATCACAATAATGCAGCGCGTACACTCTTATCTTAAAATAATTGAATAATTAATTTTAAAATGACTGTTTAGACTACATTACCTTTTATTATCTAATATTTAAAGATCCGAAAAAATAGTAGGTATAAATGCGCGGGAATTTTAATAAGATAAACTATTTGTGTAAATGTGTAGTAAATACGTATTTAGCTCACAATATTTATAAATGAATGTTAAAAATTGGAGGTACAAGCCACCCCAAAATAAACTAATGAAGACATTGTATTCTATTAGTAATGAAATAGATACAAATCGTTAAATGGGCGGCAGATGTCCACGCCATATTTGTTACATGACATCTGAATAATAATAGTCTAATAATCTATTCGCTTGTCGAAATTAGAGTGTGATCTACGAACATATTACATTTTCAGATTTTGTAGAAACAAAAATAGAATAAAAACGTACTAATTTAAACTCATATTAAATATGCTTCTACCAGTGGACTAAGAATCAGTTCTAAGCGACAAAACATTGCTTTAATGCCAAACACTGCGAATTATTAAGAGAAACTATGACATAACTTTAAAATATATTTAACAACGAAAGTACTAAGCAATTTAATAGAATTTTGCCTAACATTTCATTCTACAACACTATGAAACAATATGAATAGAGAAAAAAAGCACCACCAAGCATAAATCGCGCTACAGATACTATTATTAAAATCGAATAGGCGTCTGTTTTTCTGCAAGCACGAATCGATATTTGATACGACTTGTAATTTTATATTCTTTTTTATCTGTGCACATAATGAACTCGTGATCGCGAGCTGCCATTACGTTCTGAATTGTGTTGCGTTAGAACTGTAATAATAATAATATCTGACTGGATAATATTACAAATGTTATTTGGTAAACGATTATTTTCATTCAATTGAGTAATTTAATTGTACATTGCATTTTTGGTGTAGGAAAGTTAAGGCATATTGTACACTAAAAACAAAGTGGACTGGGTCTGTTTGAATAATATGGTTGTAAATACGACACTCAATTTTAAGTAGTGTTATTAAATATGGAAAATCCTGATAGTAGAACATCACTAATGACATTGTTATCAGCTCTTGTGTGGACAATGAAGGCAATGAAAAATTTTTATACCATACTTAGTGTTGAAGCAATATTTCATTGTAGTCGCTATTTTCAACATCATTGTAAATATCTCTATATGGTTTTAGAAACCCATATGTAGTTTATGAAATATTTGGCTACTATAGCATTTTCTCTGCTTCGTTTGAGAGCAGATGACCGTGTGTGAATTGTTCTAATGCATTATTATTGTCGTTCTACTCGAGATTAATATCATTAGAATCTGATTTAGTCTCCAATCTGTACCGAGACCTAGCAAGCTTCGGATTCCATTAATCCTCCTCACTTTCTTACCTACTTACATTAAGCTCTATTGACTAAAATCCTTGACATCTTGACTGAGTAGGTATAATCCTCTCGTAGGACTATTATCATTAGGGTAGCACCCACGTTTCAGTGGCGCCGCGCTGCCGCCGACCGTTGCTATGGAGACCATCTTATTTGCTTAGATACGAGGGCGACCATGCCTTGTTACCATGTTTTTAGACAATACTAATTTTGTTTCTTTGTACATATGACTGAGATAATCCAAAAAAACAATAAAAAATACTATGCTGACAATAAAATTAAGCTATAAAATTAGAAAACATTATCAAATATATACAGCGAAAACTAACAACTTTATGACAAAATATGTAAATTGAGATATCCCATATCTTTAATTAAAATTTTTTTCCCAACCAACCATTGATCACTGCTACATTCGAGAGCAAAAAAGCTCAACACCGTTAAATTTTAGTTTCTAACACTTACCCTGAAGCAATTACTACCCAACTAAATACATATTTGCCCACCTAACGATTTCCCATCGAGTCTAAAGCTACACTGAGCATGGTAACCCGAAGGTAACCTCAGCGAGTGAAAGTAGGCCGACTGTTCGTCTGGCATTTTGGCAATACGGCTGTTGTGTTAGCGTTTCTGATCAATGGCGATAGGCCTTAGGCAATATATTGGCTTCATTCATACATTCCACTACATATCATCGACTCTTATAGTTCCACTTATGGACAGGACGCGTCAATAGTTGGGGAAAAGGTTTATAGATTTTTATTTGTCTATGAAAATATGTATTTTTTATCTGTGTGATATAGATAGCAATATTGTAATAGATAAGTTCTTGTTTAGGGCCACTTAGCGCGTGTTTAAGCGTATTTAAGATTTATGCTTTGGTTATTGTCATGCTCGTTAATTCTAGTCTTCATTAAAAGTGTATCCAATGCTTTGTCTGTCAAACGAGTTGTGCAAAGACTCTTAACTCCAACAATTTACGCTGGAGCATTAAAATAATATTTGCTCTAGGTCGCGTGCACTTCTCAATATTGAGACAAACGGGCTACAGCAGTTTTATTCAGAAATAAGAAAAAAAAATTACGCAAATGTGGGTAGATGCTTTAAAATTTCAAGTCATTCAAGCAAACCAATTGACTACTTATGATTAATATATAGTAGGATATTGATTAAAACTAAACATTAGGGTACAATTACGTCAAAACAAAGTTTATTGAAATATGTACATATGTATATTATACAAATATAATAGTACTTGAAATGTGTAGAAAACAAAACAATTATAAAATTGCCGATTTATATAAACAATACTTTGAAAAGGAATGCGGCAATACCTTTATAACTTTGCAAATACATAATCTTATTTGCTAAGTATACTGTATGTATGTACCGAGATGACAACATCAGGTGACTCAGAAACACATACGATAAAAACTTGACAACGACACACTGTCACGTAATTTATGACTTAAAAGAGTGATTTATGGATAAAACCGCCCATTCCGAATTCGAATTTCGAATCGATGTTTGAAATGTTGACGTAAAACGATAAAGATTTAAAAGTTGCAAAAATAATTATACATTATGGAATAATTAACCCTTCAATCGTAAGTCTTTTATATCGCTCCTTGTAGGGTGGACAGAGAGCACCAAGTGTCAAATATCTCTCTTCTTATAAACCTGACGCAGTACTTCTAACATTCTCTTTTTATATGGTATGATTAACGACATAAACCTGATCGTATCAACACAACGAACTCCTCAGTAGCTGTAACAGAATAATAATGAGCAGGAAGCATATTTTTAAGAAATCGTCCACAAAAATGTTACATCCAAACTTCGGAATGCCATCACGTAAAATGACGTGTTCCATACAAATAGTTACATACACAAAACACTTCCAATTAAAAATATCTTGCGTTCCTTTGTATATTTACATATTTAAAAAAATCTGAAAATTACTTCACTATAATTTGATTGATGTTCGTTCAGTGGGTCCGTTCTGTTCTGTTTAACTAAACTGACTACTGACCAGGAATTTTCAGTTTCGATTCCACGCTCAGTTGACTGCTCACTCTAACATCATGCACTTAGCAATTGGTTAAAGTATATGCTGAAATTGCTTGATTATTAAGGGGAAATCCATATGTACGACATATTGGAAAATTTTCTATGATTTCAGCAGGTTTTGGTCAGTAAGTGATGATGATCTTATACCTTCTCTTGGAAGATCGATATACCACAGTAAACAGATTGATAATGACGATGATGTTTGATATCAAAGGCATGTGAAGTTTGCCACGTTAGCTAGGACTGTGGTATGGGTTTCCTCCTGAGGTTTTCTCGGAGCACATGGGGTTCTTCAAGAAGGCGCAAAGCCCACATACCATCAAGTAGCTCTTTTGTCATGCTAAGTATGAAAGAAAATGGTACGTGATAGCTTCAAACCTTATAACAGGAGCTTCATAGAACGATTTAAATGTGTGTTACACACATACGTAACACACACTTTTAAATATGTCCTCGTAAATTCTCAGTAGTAATTTGCTTAAAGTGTGCGTGTACATTTTAATGATGCGTTCGAAGGAAGAAATGCACGTGGAATGCCTAATGTGCCGCATACACCGCCGTACTATTTCAGATTATTACACTTGCACCTCTACGCATATATGAATGCATAAAGATAATTGTTTAATAACTATTGCAAGTAACACTCCATTCATATGGAATTGTAAATAACTAGCTATAAATCCAGTCTTCTCTCGCGCGGAAATTTTTATAATTGCCATACGGGTTTTAAACAATATTTCATTATTTTATTATCTTCATAAAAAAGGAAAAATATTCGCTTTTCGGGTTGCTAAGGACAAACATCAAAATTGTCATATTTGTAATGTTATAACGAACTGGTCTGATCATCGTTTGAATTTCGGATTACTATTTAATATCTGTTATATCTTATGATTTCCTTTTTTAAGTATATACGAGTACCTACCTGTATTATTTTGTCAACGACAAGCATTGTCTGTGAAGTGTATAACAAAAATAACATTTCCGTCGTTTAATATTTTGTATCTGTGCGACTCTACCTCTACATCATTCACAAGGGAGGAATACAGATAATGAAATGTTAACGACCAATAAGATATTTTGCATATGAATTGATCGGTGCTCATCAGAGCGCGACCAAGTATTGTGTATAGTCGTGATAATATAATCGATTGTTGAAATATATCCAGTCATCGAACCGACTGGCGGCTTGTTATGGCCGTTTCTTTGTATAGTCCATGAATACATAATGTTGCCATTAATATTTTTGTAAGAAAACATTTCTTTTCCCAAACCCACGTCAAAGCCGTTTTGTGTTACTGGGGCAAAGATGAAACGTCTAATATGCGTGTAATGCCGGCTCATAGGAATGTGTTTCATATAATAGTGCTTAGAATAGGGGGCATTTTTAAAGAAGCATTTAGACCAACTTAGAAGGAATTTATCATTAAAAAAAACTCTTTTAGTCTAAATGAAAACAACATTTTAAATGTGTGTAGTGATTGATGATTCATGAAAAGGAAGCATGTCAATTCTGTAAAAATAGAGATATATTTTGACAGTCTGTACCTACTCTGCCCACTCTAAAGTGACTTGGAGTGATGATATAATAACAAACCGTGTTAATTATATAAGAAGAACTTAGAATTTAAGCGGTGGAAATTTAAAATTTACAGTTAACCAGAATGGCCTCTTCGAGTTCCTTAACATGTTTTGCGGCGACAAAACGACATCTCTTTAAAATGTAAACAAGAATATTAAATATTTTGCAACATTGTATCATTAACAATACACTACAGGTGTCGTGTTTATATTGTTGCAAAACTTCTCTACGTTTGGTTAGCTTTCCGAGGAAAGTTTTAAATTGAACGCGGCTCATCCGAAAATCGGAAGTCGGCCATATATCTCTTGACGTTGAAAAAAGCGCGCGAAGCACGTCCGCCGTCTCGGATATAAATTCGAATAGCGTTCCGGAATGAATGTTCTTGTTTACACAAACATTAAGTTAATTTTACTTTCTTTTCACGAAATTTTGTGACGCCTGTCAAAATAACTAACAAAATGTGACTTTATAAAATGATACAACGCATTTTGCTAATAGAACCATAGATTATAAATTCGATTAGTTAACTTATAAGGTTGTTGATATTAAAATTCCTGCCATTTTCTGGAGTCTTTTGAATGTCAGCAAAAATTTTATTTGATTCCATTCTGTAGTGCATGGATAAACATTTTATATACATTATTTAAAGTAATTTACGGAAATTAAGGGTATATTGTACCTGTGTCATCGAATTAATTTTGATGAGATAGAAACTGAAAATAGAATCATAATTATTTCGTCACCTTTAAATATTTCAGTCACTTGACAATGCGGCACATCATATTCGAGTTATTACCTGTAAAAGAAGAAAAATTTTAATTAGACAAAACTGAAAATTGACTGATATTCAAATTCAAATTTGAATAGAAAAAAGGAATTTGTCAATGAATATTGTCTATGGACGGCTGCAATAACATCAGATGAACTGAATTATATGCCAATTGCCGATCGTATGCCAATTGTAACAGCTTTCAAAAATTAGGTATACAAATACGGAATGTTCCAGTTTTGGCGCACCAATAATTGAGTTAGCGCCACGGTGTGTTTACATCACACCTTCTGTTACTTCGCTAATTGTTACAAAATTCAAATTGCAATTGAATTCAATAGCTTTCCGGTTTTATATCACTTTCCTACGTTTTATATTTGCGTATAGGTATATCATTGTTTTATTTGTATTTTTTATTACTATTTATAAATATGTCTATAGAACCTTCCAACCTCGGAATGATAGGCAGGTAGGATTTTGGCATTACTATGAAATAACCGTTTTTAATTTTTTAAGATAATGCAACTGCCAATAAAATATTTTCTTTATTAAAATCGTACATCTATAAGATACAATATTTTTTTGTTAATTCTGAAAACCATATAAAAAAATCTTATTTAAAAGCAATAAGCGTAAAACGCGCTGTAGCCAACGAAAACCTTACATTCATATTTCGGCTTGTCGCCGAGTCGGAAAGTGAATGATTTAACCAGGTCAAACGGAATATTCATAAAAAATAAATGCAAATTCGCCAGCAATTTAAAACTCTATTTACAAACGCATAAATTTCATAACAACCTGGCAGAAGTTCAACGCAGTTTGCGGCTATGCATTTTAACGAACGCAAATCAATTCAAATGAATGAGTTATATTATGACTGAACGTTATTGAATGATTGATTCCGCATTCCGTAGTTCACACCGAGTCAATGTGAAGGTATCGCGCTCATTAATCTTGATTCCAAATACGAAAGCAAAAATTTTTGTTCGCGACTGTTTTCTGTCTTGGGGCCATTTTGGGCAAAGTGGACATGTTTCATATTTCGAAATTGTAGTACATTTATCTTAGAGAGGATTAATTTTTTTTTTAATGCACGGCATAATGTACGCTATGTTTCTGTGGCCAGTAAATGTCAAGCATTTTGTTTGTTCAGCAGTGAGGCGAAATCTATGGGACAGGTAAATTAAATGACTTAGGAGCTCCAGCATCTAATACAAAGAGTACCCGTTTGTAAATATTTTTAGTTTTACGTAAAATCTTTGTAGCTTCCAATGTCCATCAATAAAAGTGGAACTTCAAATTTGACACTTCCGAAGCTATGATACTATTACAGACAGACCTAACGGAAAACCAATAAATCGAAATGATGAGTCATACATTCACATTTTTACACGTATTTTGACAAGTCCATAAACATCCGAAAATCTATATATAGCTTTCCCTTGTAGCAATAACTAAAACAAGATGGAGGTACTTCCTGTGACAGATTGATCGTTTTGTTGTCGCATGATGGTAATGTCTAAATTTAAAATTCGAAACCCTACAAGTAACTGGCTGGGTTTTGAAAAATATACATATTTTGAATGCGAAATAATAAAACTTAACACATTTAATGTTTCTGTATCAAGGTTTCTTCACATTTCGACGTCGAAATCAATTTTGAATAGGAAATTAAAATCAATTTTCGTTTTTGCAAACATTTTACTAATTTTTTTAAGTATATTTAAATTTATATTACTGAATAAGATATTAATAAGCTTCACGTTAATAAGCAAAATTTTAGTAATAACTTATATAATATATTAAAATTATTATTGACTGCCTCATTGGTCGAGTAGTTGCAAAACGTAGTCGCGTTTTGCAACTACTCGACCACTACACACTACACAACTAATGATCGAGAGGTCCTGAGTTCGAACATGTGTCGAGTACTGTTGGATTTTCTAACCGAGATTTTCTAGTGAGCATTTCTAATAGTGGCTCGGAGTCTGCGGCATTGCAGGCGTGATGTAATATTTTTTTATATATTTGAATTTCGTCAGTGTCACCAAATATAAAAATTATTGCAATTTTTTCATGTGCCTACAAAATTTTTAAATAACAATCTGTCAAAATATGTATTGTAATGCATTCACTAGTATTTATAAATATAAAAATTGTTGATAATTTTAGACCTTCATACATAAATACATCCACAATTGCCTAATATTTAATTTGGTCGCGTGGCGCGCTACCACCAACACTAATATCCTAAAACGGACGTCTGGTACAATAACAAACAGTGAAAGATAAAACAACCCAATATGACCTCTATTAGACTACAAATAACGCACTCATAACCTTTTACCAACCGCAATAAACCCATCTAGAGGGTTGTCAAATTAGAAATGAAATTTTTATAGCAATAAACCATACTGGCCTTTAAAGTTACCTCTAAAAGACTGAAAATGGCCTGTAGCAATTACAGTTTGTAACTGCTAATGCATTATGAACTCATTAAGCTTCGCAATAAGGTAAAATATTGCTTGAAAGTAATTAAAAAGGCACTCCGTCATTTAAACCCTCGGGTATTGCGATGACACGGTGAAGTCGGAGTAATATTACCAATTGAAGTACATACATGTTTATATTTTGTTCAAGAACTGAACTTAGCGAAATTAGGACCTGATGGTAAATAAACTGCCATCTACGGACATTATTTAACCAAGAAAATATTCATTCGAAGCATTCGAATACTTTACTAATCTTAATACTCAAATGTTAGAAAGTTCTCGACTAGACCTGGTGGTAAAAGATGGTACTGCCGTCCATATAACACGCAGGCCTAAAGAACAATAGCAGATATGCAGACCTGACGTGCTTCTTCCACATTCATCATTATCTTCCTTCATGAATTTAAATCAGAATTTTTATTTAATTAATGTAATTTGCATGTTTCTTCTTTCTAATTAATTAACATAATTATGTACAACGTACGATCCCAAAGTTGATGGATTTAAACAAAGACCTTAAAATATATGTTGCATGCCACGCTGCTCCATTGAATCACAGACGAAGGGTGTGTCAACAACATATGTGGGCAGCAGTGCCCATTACTCAATGCGGTCAATTAAAACTGTTGGTTATTCGCATTAAGAGATTTACTATTTTAAGTCATCGAATCGATTCAATATTAATACAAAAATAATTCATTGCTTATTGTTAGTGATATTTGGAAATTTTATGCCTTTTAAAGTATTTTATTGGCAAGGTGGATTTTTTTTAAATATTTAAAACACATTTTTAAATTTGTTATAATATAAAAACTAAAACGAAAATTAATGTTTAATATTAAGAATGTTTCAACTATGCAATTTGACATTACCAAAATATATTAACTAACTGTAACGTAGCTTTGGGATGTCATCTTTGATGCATTGTATCTATTATTTTTTATCTGTGACCGAAACGTTAGATACTTTAAAAATGATTATACGAAAATGTTTCGATAATCTGTAATATTATAGGTTCAGTAAAACTCGTCAATAAAATCTCATAGAAGAAAGAATAAGTCGTACAAGCATAAGTAAAGCTTACGTCTCAGTGGTTCCGTATATTTATGTGCATTAATTTCTTTGAACAAAGGGAATCAACATACATTCATACGGAAACATTTATATTTAATCATAAATGTAGTTTTTTTTGGTTTCATTTCTTTGAGCAATTTGAGTTAAACGAAAATGTATCAAGATTGAAATAATATGAATTGCTTTTCGTTTAAGAAACTAATAAATTATATTTTTAAATGCACTAAAATGTCTTGTAATTATTCATTATTGCTGCGATTTCCTGGAAATTAGTTTTGGTTTATACGATAATAAACACCATAAGCCCAAACCCAGTTATTTTATTAAAGGGTTATATTTGAAAGGGACTACTAAATTTGCTTCATGACTCTTATGTTATCCACTGCTGGACACAGGTCCCACTAAGCCTGCCAAGGAGCTCAGTGGCATTATATCTGCCCAACCATAATTGTTATTTTAATCTGAAATTTAAAACTTTATATCATTAGGGATGTCAGAGATACATTTTTCAGATTGAAATTCATGTGAAATATTACCGAACTCCAAAACTTACGAAATGAAAGCTTTAAATCTTTAATCGTAGTTTATTAGAACCATAAAACGGACATAAAACTATAATATCGCCTAAAACGTTAAATCGGCCGCCATTTTCGATAACAGAAGCTTTTAAGCTACTGGCGTATTGAGATAATTTGTTTGTGATATTAACATTATAATATTGAGAAGATGATACAAAGATATCGGAAATAAAAATTATTTTCTACACCCAATAATTATGCGTATTTTTTTCTTGTTCATAATTATTACATATTAAATCTGTTATAGGGTCTAAAGTTTGTATATCTCGAAAATCGTGGTTTTGATGAACTAAATAAAATAAAATAATATCACATGAATATATGATGTACAAACGAAAGTTCAACATGGATTTTTATTAAAGCGATATTAAATCGAGTTACAGTGGTAGGAAATAACAAATTTCGCAATTTCAAACGAATGGAACGAAGTGCATAGGGGCTGCTCACCCCGCACTTTACATTTATAACCATTAAATTGCTTTAACCCAAATAAACATGTCCATATGTGTGTTTCAATTCAATTTCGTTTTCCTACCCGTATGGCCGTTATATGTAATTGACTTGTGTGAATGTTTATTTATTTAAACTTCACCTACACAGAATTCACAGCAATTTCTTTAATATTGCAAGCACCTACAATATAGCATTCGTGTTCCTACAATTACAAGTGAACTCGACATGGTACATTTTGCTATGTGATACTTAGAATCATAATGTTAGAATAATAATATAGGTATAATTTATTCTAACTCCTCAGGGCTGATGCCTAAACTGGTGGCAAAGCGAAGGTGAAGCAGTCTCCGAGTCCACTCCACCGTTCAGCTGATTGATTAGTGGGCCAAGCGAGAACAAACACGGCGCGCTCGTTAGAGGCCCGGCAGCACTCGGCCGGGGTCGGCCGCGAGTCAAGAGGTCTGCGACCGACGTAGCGACTTAAACTATGAACAACTGCTGTTTTCTCATTACTAAAACAATTTTAGTGTTTTACAGTAATTGTGTATTAGTTTTATATACAAATGTTGTTTGAAAAGTTAGCGAGAAGTTTGCTTTTTGTACGCTTTTGTACATAGTTAAATACTCGTTGTATTTTTATATTTTTGGTGTGCAATAAACAGTCATGCGTATATGTCACCATGACAACACCATATCTATGACAACTCAAAATAGCCTCACAATAAACACGCTTAGAAAAAGATAAGTTAAGAAATGTACAAAATTTTATTTAATTAGGGTACATTGTCTAATTGATTCACTAATTAATTAATGTATTATTTTGCGTTGTACATAATTAGTTAAGTCCAACAGTGGAGTGATATTAGAGATGACGATGGGGTAACTTACATAAATGGCACATGGTGTTTGAAGAATAAATAAATCTACAACATTGGTAAACTCTGTTAAAGTGATATTTGTGCATAGATATTATTATTAACTATTATTTCTACATGTTGTCCCAAGTCCAAAGTGTACACGGTTGCCGCTTTACCAATTCAAACGTTTAGACATAATATGAACGACCCGCTACGTACTTAAGATGACGCATATTGTTAAAGTTAACTTATGTAGTAAAATTAACTTATGCGCGTCAAATATATAGTTGAGGTTATTGCAGAAAAGCTTTAAAAGTTAATTAAAGTAACTAAGTATAATGATATTTTGGATATGCATATATTATGTTTATATTTATGTATATTTATTTTAAGTATGTCTGTGTATA
>DWME01001196.1:0-26339 GCA_018244795.1 Parelbella ahira ahira
GCGGAGGCGGGCGAGTCGGCGCTGCGGCTGTGGGCGTGCGTGGCGCTCGGGCGGCTGTGGCGCGGGTACGACGCGGCGCGCTGGGCCGGCGTGCGCGACCTGGCGCACGAGAAGCTGTACGTGCTGCTGCGCCACCGCCGCGCCGAGGTGCGCGCCGCCTGCGCCGCCGCGCTCGGCGCCTTCGTGGCGGCCGGCGGCGCCGCGCCGCGCACCGAGCACGCCAACGCGCTCGACCAGCAGGTGGCCGTGCACCTCGCCGGCCGCCTGCACGCCGACGCCGCGCCGCTCGTGCGCCAGGAGATCCTCGCCGGTCGGTCACTAATTATATCGATTATGCGTAGAATGGAGTACGTTTGCTACAATATTATCTTATTTTAAAAATACACTTTCAGTCTCATTTATTTTTTACCTATTACAATATAGTTTTAATTTAAAAAATGCATTTATAAAAATGTTATATTCTCATTCCAGCATTACAATGGCTGGTGCTCATATTCGAGCAACACTTCATAGCAGTCTACATACAGGAACGAATAAGAAGAAGTGACAAGTGAGTTGATTGAGTTATGTATGTATTTAAATGTGTATAATATGTGTTTACATTGAATATACATATGTATGTACCGATTTAACTCACATGACTTTTCGAAATTGCCAATTGTGTTTATACTATTAGTGAAAACTAAAAAATATAACTTACGGATATAAAATGGTGAATGATTTTTCTGATGGTGCAGGGAGAGCCTGACACGCGGGCCCGTAGACCCCGGCATGGACGCGTTGCATTCGGGCCGCGGCGGCTCGCGGCCCTCGCCCGCCGCGCACTCCATCGCGCTGCCCACTATCGGTACGCTCTAACACACACACACACACGCAAGCTCGACCGCACATACACACAAATACACACACGCACACACAAGCTCACATAATGCACTTACATATATTTGACGCGAGATACAAACGTGTTGTCAAATTGACCAACTGTTTATTAAACCACTTATAACCATCATTATACATATTATAAGCTCTACGTACACAAATATTTTTCCCAGATATACTTCGTTTCACAGCTTTATTTCTCAGGATGACAGTCATCATTTATATGAAACAGTAATAAATATCAATTTACAAGGATAGCCGGTGCGGGTTTAAAAAAAGTGGAAAAAAAATAAATTGCAGCTATGATAGTTTTATTTACTGTCGTCCATACAATACGTATTCAATGTGTCACCAGGTTTCGGATCCGTGTATATGAAGATATGGAGCACCCTATGCACGATGGCCAAGGAACCACATCCACAGCTTTCGCAGATGGCCAACGACATAATCAATTATATATCCAATCAGGTCAGATGGTTTGTTTCGTAATTAAACATATTACAATTACAATTTCTAGCAATGGTATTCTAAAATTACTGATTAATTACTATATTGTTAAGAAGTTATGAATGTAAGAATCTATGCACTGCCATTCGCAACTCCAATTATCAAATCAACTGAATCCCATTCCCGATGCCTACCATGGGGATAATGAACAACACCCCCATTTTTAGGGGAAGCTTGTAGCCAGCAACGAACTAAATTAGACAGATGATGATGAGGTTAGCATGTGCTGCAGGTGGACAGCGTGGGGCGCGAGGTGGAGACGCGCGGCGGGTCCAGCTCGCTGCCGCCGTCGCCCAACACGCGGCCCGCGCCGCTGCACGCGCACGACTCGCGCACGCTGCCGCATCATGGTATCCACACTCCTCCATTACTTTGTGGCCATGTATCTGTATGCATATGTATTCTTAATATTAAACGCTCACGAGAATATAGCTTTTATCTGAATCCTTATACAATTGCAGGCCGACGTGGCGGATCTGGACTGCCGCACACCATCTCGGAGGACTCTGTATCGCACCGTGAGCGCGACTCCACTTCTTCCACATCTAGTGAGATACTTATATTTTTTTATAGAAACATATGGAATGGATCATTATTCATATTTTATAGTATGTGGGCTATATATACTGGAAACATAAATCATTTATCGAGCTCTCTCATATTGCCTTTGACAATCCATAACGCATAACTAACCAATCGAAAAACTCAACTTGTAGGTATTTCGAAAATATTGAATTACATATTTCCTATCGGTGTCGAGGTGAAATGCAAACTAGAGTCGACCAGAATGTTAAAGTAGCTCGTGTTGCAGGTCATTCAATGAAGAAGCCGATAGTGAAGACGCAGTTCATCGAGTGGGCGACGGCGCAGTTCGCGCGCGGCGCCGCCGAGCCGGGCGCGGCGGGGGGCGGGGCGGGGGGCGGGGCCGCCGAGCGCCGCGACTGCGAGAGCCGCGCGCACCACGAGCGCGTGTGGCGCCGCGCCAGGAACAAGAGCATCCGACGGGAGGCACGGGGTGGGCGCAATAGAGTTCCCATTCTTACTTGTTCATTTCACATATAAATAAAACATTTTATTATTTAAACAAGTCTTAGTCGACCGTAGATTATTTATATCGTTCATTGTATACGATATGTTGACACTGTAGCACTACGCGGTGCGCGACCGACGCGGCTGGAGACGCAGGCGTTCCACTCGCGCTGCCCGCTGCCGCCGCTCGTGGTGCTGTTTCATCCCTACGAGCAGCACGCGGCCGTCGCTTTCAAGGACAACTTTGGGTAAGTTTCTCACACTTCTACATACGTAACTTAAAGTCTTTAATTGGTGCCGCAGTCTGGGGGACTCGGTGAGTGTACAGAGTGTACTCAAATAAATAACTTTTAGCACTACTTGAGTGTATGTACAAATCTTTTTTTGGACGAAAATACTGTTTTGAATACTATATATTTATTTAAACAATTCCCGCATTCATAATTATATGTATCTACATAGGTATAACGTACGATTTGTCTTATTGCATCGGATTTTGAAGAATTAATGAATATTATAAGGTAGTCTAAACAAAAAATTAAATTCCGATCTTTCGACACGTAACATAAGTGTATGAGTATAAGCGTATGCATCGGTGGGTGTTGCAGTATCTGGGACTGGGGCACGGGCGCCAAGCTGTGCGCGGGCGCGTGGCGCGCGGGCTGGGGCCGCATCAGCTCCCTCGCCTACGTCAACGCGCACGCACGCGCCTTACTCGCCGTCGCTAGCCACCAGGGGAACCTCGCCATATACAGGTATATTCTACGTCCCAGCCAGCCCCGACTGTGCCCCGGCCCGTGGCGCCCAGAGAGTGAGGTCGCGCGTGTTGCAGGCCGCCGGGCGGCGGCGGGGGCGGCGGCGGGGAGCCGGCGCTGGTGTCGGCGTGGCGCGCGCTGGACGTGCGCCCGGCCGCCGACTACCGCCCGCCGCCCGCGCAGCCCCTCTACAGTACGTTACCCCTTAATGCCCATATTCTTTATAATTATCTGCAAGCCTCCAGATCCGTTATCTTATATTGCCCATACAGTATACATTAACCCAAATTTTATTTACGCGTCTCACGTCACAATTTATTTGATTTGCAGTCAATTGAACTGCTTCTATTGATAGAAATAAAGGAACTAACGAAATTCTTAGAAAATATGGATTCTAAGATAATTTTTTTAATAGGGCTAGTATTAATTTAAAGTGTGAATGAAGTTCTAAAGACAGATCCGCACGTAAACAAATAATGGTCGTTTCAAACGATCTACATGTTCAATAGCGTTTGTTAGTACTTTTCCCAAAAGTGGTCTGAGCTATGAGAAAGTTTCATCGACATAATTTCTCAGGATAACTATCTCACGAATATCTATAAGCCTATTAATTTTTTAGGGTATATTTCCATAAAAACTTTCTCATAGTTTTATATAATTTCCATTTATCATAGATCTGAATTTAATAACGACATTTTTCACTTGCTTTGCCAGTACAGTATGTATTAATCGTTTATTGAATGAACAATTGACTCATACTAGCCTGTTCGTCCAGTGGTTAGGGATCCTGACCGCTGAGCCGAAGTTTATGGGCTCCATTCCCATTCAGTACAAATATATATGTGATGAGTGCGACTTTCTGTTCTGTATCTGAATGTAATATTATTATGGACACATACATTCTGAGTTTTGTACGGTAAGAATATGTATGTGTTTGTCATATCTGTTTTATCACTATTATCATCATCACTATTATTATCATCATCATCAAAATCGTCATGATCGTCATCATCGTCATCATCGTCATCATCGTCATCATCGTCATCATCGTCATCATCATCATCAGTCTATCTCTGTTCTCTACTATACATAGACTTCCCCAAAGTGGTTTATGTCCATAATCCCCCCACTGGGCATACGCGTTGGGCATCGTAGAGCAGTCCTCGTTTCTCCTACGCTGCTGCCCGTAATCGGCCAGGGCAATTAGACTTGCCTAGAAATATTACGCTATACCGTAGTCAGCCTCATTACTTATCTATTACCCTGTATAAAGTCCTGCTAACAGCATTTCATTATACGCTCGTTTTAACGTTCAGTGTATGGCCATTTGCAACCGCACGCTTAGCATGCTCACCTATTTAACCGCCTGGCTGATATTCCTTTTACCATCTAATGTGAAGCGCGAAATGCTACTTTTACTGCCTAAGGCCTCTAGCATACTGCACTTAATAAACTTACAAAAAAAACAATGTTCATATTCTTTGCAATTTTTACGCAAATCAATTTGTCTACAATATTTTTTATTTTGCGGCGCGTCATTTCCTAGTATTCGTTTTTGGTACTCATTATCGATATATTTCTTTGTTCGCTTTAATTCTAATTTTATGGCATTTCTAATTATTATATAGTCTCAATATTTATATTTTCTCATTTTCCAAAACGGTCGATACGAACGTATGCCATGAATTATTTTATTTTTTTACTGGTTCGTGTTAAAAATGAGTAGATTTAGTGTTTGTTTGTTTTTCGTGCACTTCTGCTTCCATAAAAATCACTGAAAAAATTATCAAGCTTCTTGTAGAAATCGTTAGAGTAACAACCTTTGTACTTTTTATGATTTTATACTAAAACATTTTAGTTTTTATTATTATCAATTTAATTTAATTAGTGAAAAACCATATAAACGAATATTCAAAAAAAAATATGTAGATTATATTTGTACGTTGTCTAATGAAAGTCAAATTTTTACTATGGCGGTAGCTCAAGTTATTCAGGTTTATACGAACTAAACGTTGCGTAGCGTCCAGTCTAAGTAGATGAACCGTCGAGTGCAATAGTGACCGATCGTAACGTACCGGGGGCGTGCGCGTCGCAGGTCTAGCGCAGCTGGTGTCGGACCAGTTCACCTCGGCCGACGAGCGCCAGGCGGCCGGCAAGGCCAAGCCGGACCACGACAACCGTGAGTCCAAATACTCGTATTTATACGTACTTATATATCCACCTAGTCTTATTTAACGGCATGTTTCCATTATCATCCATATTTGTCACTCATTGTCTATGTAGCGTTGGGATTTATGAGACGTTCCGGGTTTATGCGGTTTACGAGATGAACCGAGACACGCAGGCCGCCAGTTGTTAGATTGAGTGGGATGAAATACTGAGAAAACTAAACGTTCCTTGGAGTCAAATAACTATTTTGTCGCTCAAATGTTTTGACACTAAATTGGGCGGGGGTCACGATATGCACTAGTATAGAATAGAAGAGTGCAAAGTAGAGCAGTGTGTATCGCATGGAGTAGTAAGGAGGGAGTACATGCGGTGGTCGCGGGCGCAGTGTCGGCGGGCGGCGCGGGCGGCGGCGGCGCGGGCGCGTACAGCCCGCCGCCCGCCGGCACGCTGCTGCGCTGGAGCGCCGCGCGCGCCTCGCTGGCGCTGGCCGGCGCCGCGCGCACGCTGCGCCTCTGGGACGCCGCCGCCGAGCTGCTGCACGCCGACATCAACACCGGTGACCCACCACCCGCTATTACACATATTTTATTCGACTCTTATTACAGAGAAGGAAAGAAAACAACGTTTATTTAAGTTCAATACTTTGCGCAACAAACGAACAGTAAATGTTAACTAAGCAACGACACAACACAAGTGAGGTAGTGAATTGACTCGTGTTAGACAATTTCATAGATATTATATAGAAACTAGAAATGAAATATTACTGTGCTTAGTATAGCAACGGTAAAAAAAACATAATATATTTCTTTGTGGCAGAGTGTGAGGCTGCGGCGACGGCCCTATGGCGCGAGGAGCGCGCCACGTCGAGCGGCGGCGCGTGCGCCATTGTGGCGGGCTTCGCGGACGGCTCGGTGCGCGCGTGGGACGAGCGCTCGCAGGCGCCGCTGTTCACGCTGCACCACCACGCCGCGCCCGTGCTGTGCGCCGCGCAGCGCCGGGACGCCAACGCCATGGTCACCGGCTGGTCGGTCGCTCTCACCTCGCTCCCCCTCCTTCTTGCCTCTCGATGAATATATATTGCAAATACATTTTTCTCCACAGTTTCCTGTGTTAATCGTTCCGGTTAATACATGAATGAAATAAAGTCAATTAATCCAATAAGCTGTGCAAATGACAGCAATAATTATTATAGTTTGTCGTAACATGTAACATTGAGCGTAACATCCAACCGCTCGGTCGGGCAGCATCAACGGCGAGGTGCGCACGTACGACCTGCGCAAGCTGGCGGCGCCGCAGCTGGTGCGCGCGCCCGCGCCGCTCGCCGCGCTCGACGTGCACCCGCGTGCCGCGCTCGTCGCCTGGTACGCGCCGCAACCACACACACACACACACATCATTTTTCTCCGACCCTTTTATCATTTCTCCCTTGGAACACGGGTCTCCTGGTAAAGTGATGATCTGCATCTTGACGTCTGTGTCAAACTAGTCTGAGAAGATATCGCGCCAGCTCACAAGCTCACAAAGCATGCACCAACAAGCGAGATCCGACCGAGACTGACTGAATAAAGTGAGTAAATCCGCCCGAAGGTCCTTAAAATTGTGCTTGATCTTCTTGGGATCCGCGGATTGAAAAAGATACGTGAAAATATATACCTATATATGTTTGTATTTTTTATATTGTTATATGACAGCGGGTCGGTTAACCAGTGCATCAGCATCTACGAGCTGAAAGGCGCTCTGTTAAACACCATCAAGTTCCACGAAGGATTCATGGGTGCACGAATAGGGCCCGTCTCTTGTTTGGCCTTCCATCCTTTAAGGTAAAGTACCAATTGATGTACCAATGTTTACGGTATGCCATAAAAAACACTATGCAGGTGCATACACTGATACACTTTATGTTTGCATTATTTCATTATATTTTACAACAGAATACAAGTACCCGTTATTTAAATTGTAAATACCTTTGTGAAATAAATAGAAAATAAAATGGCAATGATTTTAAAGATGAATTTTTAAAAAGTCCGCTAATTAAAACATCACTGGCCATTGCAAATAAAGAAGTCATTATATAAAAAAACAAATACATCTCAGTTGCCGGTGACATCGCATGGTATATATATACTCAGGTGCGCGATGGGTGTGGGCGCGAAAGACCTGACGGTGTCCGTGTACGTGTCGGAGGCGCGCCGGTGACCCTCGCTGTACGGCCTGCCGCTGCCGCTGCCCTTCCACCAGTGACGCCGCACGCCGCCGCGCCCGCACCGCTCGCGCACCGCCAGCGCACTGCACGCGTACGTACCACCTGATATTTATACTTTAGTTGACTTTTTTATTGCAGCTGGAGCGGTGAGCCGAGTTAAAATTATATGTATGTATTAACTAAGTCTTATGTGTATACATATACATCAGATCACTCTTTCCCATAGCCGATAACGACAGTTGAAGCGTTTGCAGGTACTCGGCCATGCAATACGGGCGTCAAAGACGCGAACCGCCAGTCGTCGCTAGCGCTGGCACCGGTGTCACGATGTAGTCGCGCGCTCCCCACACCAGGCTATCCTTAAGGTTGTATAATATCTGTATGTATATCACTATGAGTAGTGCGCATTACCGCTAGTGTTTCCAAATAGAATATACTACTCGATATTCCAAATTTAAAATTTGAATTGAACCGTTATTTACAGAGGTGAAACAGTAACGAAAAATAGCGTACCCGTATGTATTCCTTACTATAACAATTAGTACTCGTTACTATCGTATCGTTACATTACTCGTCACTTCCGATTGATACCTCATAACATGCCATGTTGTGTTAGAGCAACGAATCGAGTCGTATTGCGTACATGTATTTAGTAGGTAAAGTGTAGAACTATAAGTGAACTGTTGACGGATTCTACTAAATTTACACTGGATTTACTATTTTGAAAATTTTAACCGTGAGTTTATGTTATATCGCAATAAATAGGTGTCGGTAATTATTTATTGACAATAAAATTTAAACAACATTCTAACGATAAATCATAATAAAAATTGTTTTGCTTAGAATTAAATTAACCATAAAATATGAAATGAAACAGTGCATGTACCCATACTATGAAAAACGCGAGTAACGAAATACATTTGTATGTAATGTTTAGTTACTCGTTATCGGTACCGAATACATACGGTTTGCTACAGCTAAGTTATTTATGTATTTCCGGAGAAGTCGAGAATGAACTTCGCGCTTTTCCAATTGTTCGAGTTGTTATAAGTTGTTTAACAAAATGTGATTTATAACAAAAGATAGTTTTTTTTAGGATAACCGTTTTTAAACATAAGCACTTAGGGCGCATTTATACTTCTACGGTTGACTTTAACGGTATTCGCATACGGTTGGACAGTGGTGTATGTAAACGTATGCTTGTATTCAAATAGCAAACCCGGATACGGGTAAGTGTTAAAACCCTTTACAGTAAACCGATTACGAATACTCTAAAAGTGTAAATTTGCCCTTAGTTTCTTTGTTTTGAAACCAACTTTAAGCTAACATTATCCAGAAAAACGATTACGTTGTGTATTTATGAAATATAACGGCCACTATGTATAATGAATGTATAGATTTTTTAAATTATACGTTACATTTTATTTAGTACAATTCAAGTGAACAAATAATATTCAGGCTATAAAATATTGCCAGAAACCAATCCAAAATAAAAGGGTGCATTAGGAATTTCAGTGCTACAGAAATCGATGAGTTCGTATCGCCTCTTCTGTAGCATTCTATATCAAAACATTGATTTGCAATACGTGTAGTCCGTATGACGAGTGGAGACTGTGGAAGTGACAAATAGATAATGTAATAAGTGTAACTATGAGCATGATTCCCTCTTGTACTTAGCTGTGACATGAATATAGTGGAGCGTGGCATGTTTCTATGGTGCTACAATTTGCTCACTAACTATATCGTCATTGTTTAAGTAGTCTGAAGATTCAAAAGTGGATGTAAACCTATCGCCTAACGTGAGCCTTACTACATGTAAATTGTGTAGAAGTTGTACAAAATTATTATCTTGCAAGTTAAGTGTTACCTGTCTTGTGAGAAACGAGTGCCCGTTGATGTCTCCTGTTATATTTGTAATGTTTTATAAATTTGCATTTTTATATAATTGTCATTTGATTGTAACATGTCAAATGTGATTATGGAATATTGGTCGACATGGCAATATTGCGCTGAGATGGTTGAGTAGTGACAACCCCCGGGTGAACGGTAAACGGCAAGGAAACAAGTTACAAATTTGTGATATAAGTTAACATTAAGTTTTTGGAGGCATTGAACCTATGTGTAATATCAATGTTTGTAAATTAATAACACGATACTTTTGAACACTTTATAAATACTTTTTACATGAATCATTTGCAAACATAATAATTGCTTACATCACATTTCATCACCCGATCCTTACACTCCTTAGTAACTTTACATTGGCATGTGTAGTGTGCGACCAATCGTGCTGAACAGTGCAGTGATTATAACTAGTGATGTCGATATGTGCACACAGTTTTCGTGCTTTAAGTGAATTGTAAATATATTACTGTTTGGTAGTTAAACTAATATATTATACCACAAACGCAATACATATTAATAGTTAATTTATTTAGTGATAGTGTTGCCAGAAATGATGCGCGAGTCACCTCTGACAGTGTATATTTTATGTGACGAGATGATAATATTATCATTTTGGTCCTATAGAAATTCCCTTTAATAAAGGAATGTAATGGCAATTGTGAATATGAAATATTAAATAATAACACTTTTTGACGATTATATGATTTTCATTATAAATATAATTCATTATAATAATGATAATTGTAACTAATGCAGCAAAATTAGACAATTATTTGAGCGTTTTATATTTAGCAAAATATTAACAATTTACAAGTAGCACATCTCATCGAAAAAGTGTTCAAGAGGTGCTACACAACTATATGAACTATTTAGTGTATACTCTCCGTGGACTACCTGCGCTCGGCTGCGGGCGCGGCTAGTTGTAGTGTGCTGTGGTCTCCTGTTGATGTGTACTGTGTCTACATACATGCAACACACACAATAACAAGTTCATGATTATTTTTAAGGGTTATACATACTTTATTTTGAAATGAAATGTTATGTGATTAGTAAATAATCGAGAAAGTTCCTAACACTCAATAGTTACTAGATGCCATTTTTATTTTAATAAGATTAACAATGTAACATCAGAATATTGTGTTCTTTTATTTATAGTGGAGTTATGTTACGTTCACATTGAGGTGACGGAGTGTGGAGTCCTAGATGATGCAATGAACATGTAAATTTTGTAGGTTTAGGTTAATGGGTAACAATTATGTAGCATTTACTGTAGTCAACTATTTAGTTAACAATTACAAATTGGGCTTGAACAAATATTTAATTTTAACCTCCCAAATCAAGTAATACTATATATATTTAGGTGTGGCCATAACTGCATTATTTGTAGAGGTAGGTGGACTGAGCAACATTAGCTATTTAGTGTGAGAACAAGACTCGGAACATGACAGTCATCTGTTTGGGTTTTGTTGATTGTTGTATAAAATTTGCATTTTGTCTATAAATTGATCGGTCATTGCTTTTACATATTATGTAATTTAATTGTACATTTTACGTAATAAATTGTTGTTGTTGAAATAAAATGATACATAAGTAAGTTTTAGTATCATTTGATTTTTACCTTGGTAATTTTTTCTTTATGTATAGAATTGTCCCTTCTGGTTAACAATGCATCAAAATTCTTATTGTACATAAGTTCCAGCAAAGAACATTGCTTACAATATGTATACAGCTTCATCGCTCCACCAAATGAAGTAAAAAAAAACTACATTCAGTACTACAAAATTAAATTAAAGATGATCCTGACCCTATCATGGGAAAAAGAAATAAAAGCAATAAAAAATTATAAATTATACTTTAATATGAAACAAAGTTCTTAGTAACCATTCTACTGACAATCATATCGAGTAAATCTACATTGCTTTTCAAATTATTCAGTTTATATGCAGCCTTAACTTCTTTCATGTCTGTGAACTTGTCTATATCACTTAAAGAACACATTTCACCATCTATTTGACTAAGAATTACTTCGCTGTCGTCCTTTTCTGGCGTTACCAGGAAACAAATAAGGAGGCTGGTATCTTTTTCAACACCAAATTTGCTCAAACTTTGTGATATATTTTTGGTTAATGATAAATTGTAAAGGATTTCAGCATACACTGAGCGGGTATACATTGTTCCAGTTTTTTCGGCCACCACAGCGCGATTGGCGGCAACTACCACTTGGAACTTATCTAGTATCAAACGAGGTTTGATTGCAGCACAGTTCCATACACCGTTGACTAATTTGTTTCTGATATCTTCTACGTTTTGAACATTTTTAAACAGATACAATTTGAGAGAAGTTTTCGTATCCACATCTAAATTACAAGTAAATGGTTCAGGTGTCATTACTGGTGTGTGTATATTATTATCTTTTTCTAAATAGACAATATCAACTCATTTATTTCGATACATCTATGCGATTAAGATGTTCATAATGCGTATTTGACAGTTTTGACGTTACAATGACATTGACAGACATTAAAACCTATTAGTCTGGGCTCTGCTCACAATTTTCTACATAGTATTCTCAATGTAGGTACCTAATCCTAGTTCCCACAAGTTAGGCTCAATTCTCACTACGGAAAAGTTGAAGCCACGCGTCACTTGCACTTTAATAGCATATTAATTTCTGTATCCATTGGTTACCGTTCAAATTTGTATGCATAAAAAGTAATTACTGTTTACACTACCTAATGGATTAAATTTTTTATTTAATAAACTATAACTTTTTTGTAGAATCCGGAATATATTCCTGTACGTTATGCATTCATGTTCCCAAAAATAGTTATTCGCTATGTTTATTTCTCTAAAATGCTTGCTGCTGGTTTTAAGTTTAGTTCATAAAGTTTCTAATAATACTTTCGAGTTCTGAAAATGGTCAGATTTACAAAGCTTCTTATCCCCTTACCGATTAGTCTGGACATTATTGACAATATAATATTAAAAGGTAAAATGTATTACTTACACTTTCAAATTGCACATTAATGTGTTATGTGGTTACGGCTTTCATCGGTCACTCCATGGTTATGACACCACTACAAAAATAAACTAGAAAATTTTGAAATGTCTAGAAAATTTTGAAATGTTTTGCTATTCTCAACTCACATAAAGGTACATATATGACTATATAAACCGGCTGATAATACTTGACGACTATCAGTCAAATGTAGTTAACTTTTGCGAAGAGTGGAATTGTTTGCAAAGTTTGTTTATTAATTTAACATTTCATGTTATCATTACTGATAAGATATTTTGATTAAAACACGTATTTCATGTAAAGTAACCACGGCCTTTTGATCTGTAGGCCTAATAAATAGTAGTATAATTGATAATAGGAGTAGAATTGAATAATCGTGACTATGATTGCGCCAAGGCTAGGGTTGTTAAAGATCGTGCGTAAAGCGCAGAGCTTGCGTTTACTCTCTACTCAAGTAAGTCAACAGGCGGAGAGTTCAGGAGTAGTGTTTCACAAACTCACCGGCGCGGATAAAGGCATAGCACTGTACGGTCTCAACAGCCCCAAGGATAAGAATGCACTTGGATTCGAGCTGGTGCAGGGAATGAGAGAAGTTAACCAGCTCCTCAGGGAGGATACCAAAATATCCGTTGTTATACTTCACAGTCTCGTTCCCGGCATATTCTGTGCTGGTAGGTTGCGTCATTCACTTGTTAACACTTAAAAGTTTTTCATGTTTAGGAGTAGTTAAGAACACAAATATTTAAAAATCTACCTTTTTTTAATTTCTCGAGAGATGATATCTCGTGGTTAATATTTAATAAACAGCTCCATGTTATATTTTGAATCAGGTCGGAGTCTTGGCAATAATAATAATTACACATTTTCAGGTGCAAATTTGAAGGAAAGATTTAAAATGAATGAAGATGAGGTGGCTAGTTTTGTCCGTGGTTTGAGAGAAACGTTTATTCAGGTAGAAGACCTTCCAATGCCAACCATAGCTGCTATTGAAGGTGTGGCAGTTGGTGGAGGATTAGAACTGGCTTTGGCTTGTGACATCAGGGTGGCATCTGAAAACGCAAAATTAGGGCTAGTGGAGACGGGTAGAGGCCTGATTCCTGGAGCGGGAGGCACTCAGAGATTACCAAGAGTAATCCATCTAAATGTAGCCAAGGAGTTGATATTCACTTCCAGGATAGTAAATGGAAAAGAAGCCAAAGAACTGGGTTAGTAGAAGTGTTCTAACTTGTATGATAAAGTATCTTAAAAATTGTGTGAATAATCAAGCATGCTTGTATAAATAGTTCTTTATATAAATTTTCATTTGTGTTCACCAATGTCCACAACATTGTTCATTGTCAACCCATATATAGCATATGTTAACACAATGATTATCTTCACATACATGCATCAAGTTCACAAGATTCAAACCAAATACATTCCATAAAATTCCAGCCATATACAAATTGTTAGGGCTGTATGGTAAACTTTATTGGTTACTATGATTGAAAGTAGTCTAATAATATTGATACCTCTTTACTTCATAATTTTCAAATCTTTATCAGAATAAAAAACTTACCTTTATATAGTAAACTAATTTTAAAAATAGAGTCAGACCTTGGCATTTTGTACCACTGCACCTGCTACTGAGAGTGTGAAGGCAGGTTTAAACAATACTCAATCTGTTATGTTCTGACATAGTAATTAATCTCATCTCTCGTCTTGTGTTGGTCGAGTGGTTGCGAACGTGACTGCCGATTGGGAGGTCCTGGGTTTAAATCCTGGGTCAGGTACTAATGGACTTTTCGAATTTAGAAATTTTAATAGTGACTCAGTCTGGAATTGTGCCCGGTGCATGGCAATAGGCTCACCACCTATTCCATGGGACTTAGACGTAATGTGATGAAACATAGGAGTGTACTACACTCCTCTGCCTCCCTCTTCGACGATTACAGGCATGATGTAACGTTTATCTCTCTTGTCACATTTCATACAATTCATAACACTTCTCTGCAGTGTGTGAAGATTGGTAGGTAAACCTTTATTGAATATCTTAAGGTGTGATGGCCATTTGCTGTTCGTAT
Organism: Parelbella ahira ahira; assembly: GCA_018244795.1. Classification (NCBI taxonomy): domain Eukaryota; kingdom Metazoa; phylum Arthropoda; class Insecta; order Lepidoptera; family Hesperiidae; genus Parelbella; species Parelbella ahira. The sequence goes on from DWME01001196.1 coordinate 14,530, forward strand.
ATTATGAAATAATAACAAATCATATTTTGTTTATTATCACGTAAGACATGTCTGTTACATTGAATAAGATAAAGTAGAATTAGTGTGAAGGTATTATTAAATTGTTCTCAATGTAACATTACAGGAATTGTAAATCATGCTGTGGCACAGAACAATGACAATAATGCAGCATTTGTAAAAGCTTTGGATCTTGCTAGAGAAATAATTTCGAATGCGCCAATCGCTCTCCGGTGTGCAAAGCAAGCTATCAATGAAGGCATTCAGCTGAGCATCAAGGATGGTTATGAAGTAGAACAAAAATGTTATGAAATCAACATCCCCACTAAAGACAGGCAGGAAGGCATGATATCGTTCATTGAAAAGAGGAAGCCCAAGTATGAAGGTCACTGAACAGTCAACTCTCCACAAATTAGTTCATAAGTAAAATATCTTTTGGACCACAAGTTTAATGATTTAGTTTTTTAAATGATATTACGACTTTGTGGTGTGACCACATTGTTTTTACATGTGATTGATAAAGCATAATATTTTTGTACATAATGTACATCATATTATATAATAAAACAGTTTAATTGTTTTACTGTGTTTTGTTCCTTATCAACATGTTCTATTAAACAAGTTATCAGACATAGTTATTATCATTTTAAAAATATTAATGTTGCATCATACAAAATAAGGAATATACATTTTGTTTGCTAACATTTATCTAAATTATTACGAAGAAACTTATGTTACAAATGAACAATTTAATCATCATCAGTCCATCATCACGACTTCTGGCCATATGCCTCTCTAATAGTACAGCACTGAGCTTGATTTTCAACTCTTTACATTCAACCACTGCCAGCCTTTAAACAGTGTGTTTTGCTGGTCCAAATGTATTCTAGAATCAATCTTAGTATTCAGTAGTGATGTGTATAGCAACTTTAAAAAGAACTCATACTAACTATAGTCATTCTAATAATACACTAATTGGGCTAATGTTACTAACAATTTTAACTCCTGCAGTCTACTCATATATTAATAGAAGTCAATTGCAAATAAGACAATCTGACAATATTAGTCCAATTGACAATAGTAGAAGTTGATAGCATCAGTCCATTGGGTGCCCAGTAGCCAGATGTGACTGCTAGGTATTCAGTTTATTCTTTTCATGTAAGAAATTTGTTAAAGCTGATTGAAAAAGGATTTTCTTTTCAGTTATACTAAAATAAGTTCATATGCTATGGTTGAATATGAATATGCCAACATTTGATCATATCAGCGAACCCCAATAGCACTACACAAACTTTATTGAAAAAATGTGACCTTTAATAATTATATGAATAAGCTTTTAATAATTAATTTAAAAAAATATAATTTGCTCTTACTTGCAAAGTAATTTACAATAGCTATTTATACATATGCACAAAAATTTACAAATATACATACAAGCCCAGTATAGATCATTAATTAATAGAAAAGAATTGCTTGAGCTGTTCCATGGTGTCTTCAGGAGAAGTAACTTTGTGTCCTATGGTTCTGGGGTCATTATAAATCTCATAGTCATTACCCCCAGCGGTTGTCTTGTCTCCAAAGAAATGGATTTCACTGAACTTCTCGTTAGCAACATGTTCAAGACAATAAGTCTTATCCCAGCCAGTTGGGAAAACATCCACACTTATCTGCCCTCCCAGAGCAAATGTAAGTTTTGTACCTTGAAATTCTTTCTGGAGTGCATCAACGAAGTTAGCCCTGACTTTGTGTTCTATGTCAAATTTGGAAAATTCATCCCTTTCTGACTGTGAACATGATCTACCAACAGGGCAAATGTTAATCATACTGGAACGAAACTCTACAAAATTGCCTCTCTTTGCTGGAAGTTCCAGTTTGGACATGTATCCTAGAGAAAAATTAATGACCTGCTGCAGGGCTTTCTCTCCAATGTAGTTGAGAATGCTTTGTGTACTCTTGAGCTCCCCACGCCTGTACTGCATCACACCGTTCTCGCAGAAAACGTAATCGAATTCATTGGTTACGTTCTCACCAGTCATCTGTTCTACTATCTTTGGGTAATCAGACCCGCTGACCAATCCTATAGCTACTCTTTGCTTCACATCATTCAGTAAAAATGTTTTCAACTCCTCACTGATTTTCTGCCTCGGTTTAGTCAACGTTCCGTCGACATCGAATAAACAAAGAATGTTCTTACGCGATGCCATCCTGAAGAACTGGCTACGAAATTGCAGGCAGAATTTTGTTTGAATTTTGGAGGCAAAAAGGTCGTGTTCAATAAATGGGTCCCCGCCAGACCGCGTTGCCAACACACCGTCTTAACCTTTTCACTTCAGTACTTCATTCTGACACGTCAGGTCGCTATCACAACACTGCCGCGCAACATGCCTAGTGCCGGCTTATCACTAGCATTGCTAACATTCTTATTGTTCACCGGAACTGTTTTTTGTAGCAACGCGCGAAACGTCCTCATATTATTGGGTAAGTACTTTCCATGATAAAATCTTGATAAGTTATATAATTAGGAAGCAAAACACGGTACATTTTTAGTACAGTAAATTAACTTGACGTTAGAATCTGTCAATTCACACAACTGCAGTGCTCTTGACTGATTGGAAGAATCGTTTGTGTATTTTGTATCGACGTTTCTTCAAATGCCTTACATTTGCATGCTTATATAAAAGCACTGAAATATTAATTACATAAAATTGCTTACCTTATACATATTTAAACTAAAATAAGAATTCTTTTAATAGTATATAATCTATTATTATACTTACTTTTGAAGTTAGTTTTTTGTTACTTCTTGCAAGGATTTACAAAGGTAATTGAACCAAGTCAATGAACCTATATACCGGTACTATTTGCTTCACAATAACTCTGTAACTTGTAACTGACCAATTAGATCACCTTTTTAGACGTAAAAAAATTTTGAACTTCAAAAATCTTTGCCACTTGTGCGCGACCTAACGATCGTTATCCTTTTAATTCTTGTTTAGCACAAGTTCTATTAAACCATATAGGTTTTAATTTTTAGAAATCTAGAGGAAGCTTAATCAAATTAGATATATTTCTTCTTGCATCTTGATTTTGCATAGCGAAATAGATATTGTATTAGAACTCCATACCATGTTTTACCGGATATTTATTTCTGATAGATCCTGCCAAAATAGAAGGCACAAGTTATTCACCTTTCACCGCCCTGCGCTGTCTCGCGCTGAATCTCCCATCCCTAAATGCATTACGGTACCTACTGAACCTTTTCCTGAATTGTAATCAGAATTATGATTTGCCTGGGAATGAACTACAGATGTTTTTGTCAGTATAGTTGTAATTCTACGCGAACTCTTTGTGTTAAATCTTACAACTTAATACTTTTAGTCCAAGGCCCTAATTACAAATTAGAAATAAAACTCGGTATCAAACAGTGCTTGTAAGTCTGTAAAACACAGGCGGAATATTCTCGATTAATACTAGCTACAAGGGATTTTTGCAAAATAACAGCTGATAATGTCATCTGTTTTTAAATAGCGGATGATGATGATGATGATATTATAATTTTTTTTTAAATAGCTGATGATGGAGGCTTCGAATTGGGAGCGTATCTAAACAAAATTTGCCAGACGCCTAATATCGACGCGTTGGCTCGGCGCGGCGTCATCTTCAACAATGCATTCGCCTCTTCAAGCAGTTGTTCACCCAGGTTTTCGATCTACTACTCTAACTTATGAACTAATCAAACAATATTTGAATTATTTAATTGTGAACAGTGCTATAGTAGTGTTGTTACTCTGACCAATTTATTAGCAGAGAGCATTGCTACTCTATACTGCTGTAATTTTTTTCTTAAATAACCAAAGTATAGACTAGGTATGCCTTTAGTTCTGATGTAGGTACCTATAAGGTTTTAAAAATCGAAGTTTACAAAGATTTTTAATGAATGTTAACATATGATCCTTCGCTTGGAATTTCTTCGATACAGTCGTGCGGCGCTGCTCACGGGCACACCCAGCCATCAGAATGGCATGTACGGGCTTCACCACGGCGTGCACCATTTCAACTCCTTCGATAATGTGACAAGTCTGCCCAACTTGTTGCGCAAACACGGCGTCTACACAGGTTGTATTATTTGTATGATTTTGGTAATCTATATCTCATATTCAACAAGAAAAATATCCTATGTCACGATAAACCAACAAAGTAACACATCCAAACTCCAAAATTATTGTTATTAAATAGGTATATAAATTTTTACGACCGATGAAAAACAGATGTTCGGTTAATTGGTCATTGCACCTGTAGGAATTTACATTGTGTTCACTCTTTTGTCCAAAGTTTATCTACTTTGAAAACTTGTACAAATAGAGTAATGGGTTCACATACTTAAACAATAAATTTCTCTTCGTCACCTACGTGTTCATCGATATAGAAGTATAAAACATTAACACATGTTGGTTCATGAAATCATCAACAATAAATTATAAGATATAATTAAAGCCTTACACATTTCATTGCATTTATTTCACAAGTACATACATTATTTATAAATATAAAATAGTTATGTAGTGCCGGCTTAGAATTGCACTTCCTGTTAAGATCCCAGGGAATCGTAAGAGGCAAGAGAGGGATCATACCAGGAGATGGGCGGCAGCGTCTTCCTGAGTAATACGAACACCTACTGCCATCACCAACTCGCAATGCCAAGGATGGTGACTACGACAAAGCCACTAAGATGGCAGTCAGAGAATAAAACGGTTCACTTAATCAAAAGTTGAAAAATATTTCTAAACATTACAAAGTATAAATATTCTTGTTCCTGTAAGGATCTGGTACTCAACTTCTCTTGCTTGCTCTTCTCCAGGTATAATCGGTAAGAAACATGTAGGGCCGGCGCCGGTGTACAAGTTTGACTTTGAGCAGACTGAGGAGAACAACCATATCAACCAAGTGGGCCGCAACATCACATACATGAAGCTACTGACTCGGGAGTTCCTGGCCAGTGCCAAGAAAGAGAACAAGTGAGAGTACTTCTTAATTACTAGATCTAGATTTTTGAGACATTATACGATTTACACTTCATCATCGACTCAATACAATAAGGCTATTTACATAAATACCGGTAGATACATATCTACCGGTGACCCACACCTGCACCTCCAATGACTATTTACGTCAAGAATTTTACGATTTCTCTTTCATTAACTTAAGACTTAAACGGCTCTTGCTTAGGTTTCTGGCACCGGCAATAAATGCTACACTTTTGTTTTACTCTTTAGACCGTTCTTTTTGTACGTGGGATTCCATGACCCTCATCGCTGCGGCCACTACGAGCCACAGTATGGGCCATTCTGCGAACGGTTCGGCTCGGGCGAGGAGGGGATGGGGCGCATTCCAGACTGGACCCCGTGGTACTACCAGTGGGATGAAGTGCAATTGCCCTATCATATACAGGTGAGCTGAGTAAGAATATGAATATAGTTCAAGTCCAAGGCTTGTAGATTTTTCAGGTTACAATGTTCACAGTTATGTCAAGACTAAAAATAGGTATAATCCGTTTTACAGGACACCGAAGCTGCTCGCAGGGACATCACTGCACAGTACACAACTATGTCAAGACTAGATCAGGGTAATTTACAGTCTAAGGATTTTAGGATGAACTTTTGTGTGGAACACCCTCAGGTTATTTAATCTATGGAATGGGTTCACAATAAGTTTTATTATTTTTTTGCAGGCGTCGGTCTTCTAATGAAGGAGTTGGAAGCGTCTGGTCATTTAAACGATACCCTCGTTATATATACATCTGATAATGGAATACCATTCCCATCTGGTCGAACCAATTTTTATGACCCCGGTTTGCGGGAGCCTCTGCTTATTTCATCACCAGCTCCTGGGGCCAGAAGAAATGAGGCATCTTACGCCATGGTCAGTCTGTTAGACATTATGCCAACCGTGATAGATTGGTTTGGAATACAGTGGAACAAGGAGGAAAACAATGATATTTGGCAAGATGACGAACCCATGAGTTTGTTGCCCATTCTGGAAAAAGGTGAGAGGATAATATAATTGTTATTTATTTAGGTTATTAAGTTCATGACTAAATGCGATTATGAAAGTAGCATTAAATGGGTGTTCAAGCTGTTTTTTTATATACTCAAAAGGCTAGTTCGTTCGTTCACTTGTATGCGAGCATTGTTCTGAGTGTTATGTGGTGTCGCGCAGAGCCACCGATGTCGCAGCGCGCGCTGTTCGCGTCGCAGTCGCACCACGAGGTCACCATGTACTATCCGATGCGCGCCGTGCGCACGCGCCGATACAAGCTCGTACATAACCTCAACTACGGCATGCCCTTCCCTATCGATCAAGATCTCTACGTATCGCCCACCTTTCAGGTTACCCATATTTTATTGTCGTATTTAATAAATGTATCGTACCAATTGATTTAGAAATTTTCATATTTCTTACATCTTGTGTAAAGAACCCATTTTGATCCCTATCCTATGCTTAGGATATTCTGAACCGTACGCGCAGTAAGCAGCCGCTGCCGTGGTACAAGACACTCAAGCAGTATTACTACCGTCCGCAGTGGGAGTTCTACGATATACGCGCTGATCCCGAGGAGTTAAATAATTTACATGGTAATTAGCAATTTATAAATAGCAGGACTTGCATAATTTTAAACAGTTGCCGATAGACATTTAAAACTAATGCAACATATTTAGGTGATCAGTAAGTGACGGAGGGCAAATATTAGAATGGTTAACGACACGAAGTGTTATTTGCTAATGTGTGATCAGGTAAGGCATCGCTGGAAGCGGCGGAGGCGGCGCTGCGCGAGCGGCTGCAGCGCTGGCAGCGGCGCACGCGCGACCCGTGGCGGTGCGCGCCGGGCGCCGTGCTGGCGCGCGACGCGTGCCTGGCGCTGGACAACGGGCTGCTGGCCCAGTGGCCTCACTAGACCGCCACGGTCACCGTCAGCACGATTACGTTTTGCTATCATTCTAGTTCCAGAATTATTAACTAATTAATGTTTTTTTTTTCGGTAATATTACAGCTCTAAGGTAACTAAGAAAGGTAGTTTTTAGTCGATTATTGAATCTCTATAGTATTTAGATAGTTTAAGTCTCCGACCGCGACTTGGTACACGTAGCGTGGGACGCCCTCCCGTCCTGCTAGGTAGAGTGATATACGCAAAGTGGCTAGCAGTGGTTGGATGCGAAGAGCTGAAGTTCGAGCTCAGTGGCGTGCCATTGGTGAGGCCTATGTCCAGTAGTGGACGGGAGTTGGCTGATGATGATGAAGTCTCCGATGATCACGTTGATCACTTAATACGTATGTTTTAAAATAAACGATTTTTAATAACATTATTATTCATAAGTTCCTGCCGTTCTTGCCACTCTACCATAGCTACGAGTGTAGAATTGTTAAAAAATATTTTTGGGGTTTGAGAATTCACATTAAAATTAAGAATAAATTCTGTCCCCTGGCCAAGACTTATGACTGTGTCAATTATGAGACATTTTATCTTCAGGATTTCGACTCTCAACCATTCGATTATATAGTCTCAGTTCATGCTTTTTTAAATTTACTGATGTTGAAACAGCAAGAATAATTTGTTCAGTTCTATAGCGGTAATTTCTAGGGTATACTGCTTTGGCTATCCTGATTTGGCCAAAATATATTTAAGCCATTAAATTTGTAGCTCCAGAAGCATCATTTTATGTAAAGAAAAATATTGATAGTTTACATATATATATACTGTGATATTTATAAATACAAGGAACAAAATATGTTATTCATCTCTAATACTAATGTGTACTTACCTACGCTTTTGTAATACATTTCTGGTAGAAAGCCTAACTTTAGCTATTATAGCTTTTGACAAATAAAATAAAATTATGTAATCTAACATGCCTCTCTATTATTATTAGAGTTGATAGTGGCCATAATTAAAGAAGTTTTGTTAGTATAGTAATATGATTCAATTTGTTGTCTTTAATTCTTGATACTGTGAGGGAATGAGTGGGAAAAATTCAAGGATTCATGTGTTAATTTAATAAAGAAAATTTAAACAATTTTTTTTTGTAGTAAGCTTAGAACAATATATGGGAATAAGAGGAGATTTACGTTAAATAAATTGGAAGCAACACTATGTGTATTCCATCTACACCACTTTTTCTGGAATATTCCACATTCGGAACAAAGGGATCTTATTGCATATGGTTTTTATTAAATATGCTAAAATGAGGTATAAACATTTTCATTTTCTATTTAACATATATTTTTATACTATGTTATGATGAGAGCAGTGTATTTATGAAACTATATAACAATCAGACTACATTAATGTTCAAAATATAGACGGTTTATAACAATTTTTTTTAAGAAATAAAACACATTTTCACACTACATTTTATTATTTTTGCCTTTAATTATGAATAAAAACAAAATAATAATAATATAAACAACTGTGATACACATTGCACAGCACATATAAAAACAACAATTATATTAAATAATTTGGTAATATTAAAAAGTAATAATAATGTATAAAAGCTATAACACAGACATTTTACATTCTGGATATATTAAATTATGACTAAGACATAAAAATTGAACAAATTATTTATTGTATGTTAAACTGTTTATTACTGGAAAAATTTGAATATACATACATATAGCATAGCAAGGCACAAAATATTAATGCTCATTCCTCAATAGTGAAATTAGTAACTGCCAATTTTAAAGTGTCACATAATTTAAAAAGTTTTAAGTGGTAATTCCAACCGTGCTGGCCAAACCACCTATTCTAACACACTTAAATATTTTTTTAATTAACAGTAGCTACAAAGGACATGAATCTCTAAAGCCTACAATTAATACTGGTAGGTGACAACACAACAGACAGCATTTGGAGATTTTTCTTCTCTTTGCAATTATTCATATCCAACAGTCCTGGAACATAAAGCAGAAATATGAAATAAAATGTCAGAAGCAATAAAAAAGAACATTTATATGAAATAATCAGACCCTTAAAAATTAACTTTTATGTGTTCTACATATTCACAGTCCTTTATTCAGTGGAACAAGTAGTTTCATTGTCATATTAATACAAAAAAAACCACCTGGACACCAGGGCACTCTTCAATCAGGAATCCCAAAAACTGGTTAAGTTAAATTTAGTTTCGATTTCAAAATAATTCACTTATACAACAATTTCTCATCTCAGTGATTTATGAAGATTTATTTACCTATGCAGAAACAAAAATTTGTTGGTTCTCATCTCTGACAGAGTTACTGTAAACTTTATATTAGATTACATATCCTTGCAGGCAGTGACTTGTGATTATTCAAAGGTAATAATAATAAGAAGAGAACTCTTACGTCTCATAATCATCATACACCATGTTTTCCATCCGCTCCAGCTTGATAGCTAGGTTCTGGTCGATGGAGTGGAGATTGTGCATCATCTCTTCAGTTTGCAGGACCTTGTAATAATTTAATAGAAAGTGAGGATACATTTATTATAATATAGTATGAAGGACATTAAATATGTACTGACCAGAGTATCCATTTTATCAAGGCGCTGGTGTTTCGCGTAGATAGTCTTGGCAGACATTAACAGCAAGATGTATGTTATGAAGGCACACATAACTGCGAATATCTTCATTTTCAGTGACCATTTTGTATTCTAAAATCGAAATAGTTGTCAATAAACTTGTTTGTACTAATGAAGAACAGTTAAAATTAAGCGAAAAGAATTAGTTACTTGTTATAAGTTATACTGACTAGCCTAAGTTATCTTCTGACATGCTAAGCAAAAATCTTTGCATTTTCTTTAATTTTACGACAATAAGAATGTCTCCAGCAAAAAATATCTGATTTCATTTCATTGGATTTTAAATATATTCTAAAAGTAGTCAAGCCATGTAATACCTCAATTGTTGGATCTGTCACTTCCTTAGGGATTTCTTTAACAAAGTACGACATCCTGGGAACTACTACAATAGAAAAGTAATTTGTCATGAAAAATTAATTCCGTATTTTGGGTTTTGGTTGCTCCCTTAGAGACAATTACTTTAGCACATCATGTTGAGTTCCATTTACAACTTGCAGTTGGAACTAGCGGAAAATCAATATTTTTAGAAGTTGAGAAATTCGGAATATGGACGAGTGGCGCTAAACGTATATTTGTTACTCTTAAATCTCAACCACAGATCATTAAAGCCCTTACTTTCTTATTCCGTAATTTAAATTGGGATCCAATTAATTATCTACTCTGTCAAATCATTATACATTATTCTTCTCATGGAGGAGTATTTGCCTATTTATTAATTAATACATTTGAATTTTATTGCTGTTAAATTTATTACACTTTAAGATTCAATACTAACTTTAATATTTAATACTTTAATATTTAATAGGATACGAAAACAGACCTGAGAAAGATGAAAAAAAACAATAGTATGTCTAATACAAGATTATGGACTGTAAAAAAATGCCTGTGAATTTATTTTCCCTTCACTGGCCTGTTGATTCCGTGGTAATTGAGCGCGACCGCTAAACCGAATGACGTGGGTTTGATTCCCATCTTTGATTATTTGAGTTGTGTGACGATAACAAGTATTTTTTCTGTAATGGAAGGCACAAAAATAGCATAATATTATTATACTAGTACATCAACAATACCACTAACCATCTGGTAGTATTGTAACTAGACACGGATGTCGCAAAATATTTGAATACGAATTTTATAAGAATACTACAAACACAAGACGCAATAAAATAATGGGATATGCTCTAATATACCTACTTACAATTAATCGGATTAAAAAGATATCAAAGGCTGTTTAATTTTTTTAGAAAATTTACTGACAGCTCCTTCATAATTATGACATTTATTTGACAAACACCGAGTGTAGGTTATGTGAGCTAGCTCACCTTCTATTCTAGACACTGAACTGCTTTAAAATTATACATTAAAAAAGCCCAATGATTATTGGTTGTTTTAATAGAAAATAGTAGTTTGTTTGCATTTATTAGCAACTTCAGTATCAGTTGTACATAACATTTTCATTCGTTTATCTCCACCAAAAATGGCAACGAACTATACTAAATACGCGCAACTAATTAATGGTTCGACAAACTACGCCCGGCGCATGAAGCGCTTGTCGGATAGGATCTTTGGCGAAGTGGCAATCCCCACCAATTCGAAGAGCATGAAGGTGGTAAAGATTTTCTCTGCGCGGCCTCTGCACTCTAACGAGGAAATTATCCACTACTACCCACGTCACGTAGAAACACATAAGCTGATGCTGAAACTGCGCGAGTATGGTCTGTATCGTGATGAGCACCAGGACTTTAAGGAAGAAATGAAACGACTAAGGGAGCTGCGTGGTAAGGTCAAAGTCTGGAGACGATGGCTCAACACAGAGAACAAGTAACTCTGTTGTAACAAACACAACTGAGTTTTCTAAAAACTGCCTTGGAAACTGGATAGAGAAAAAATATGCTTATGAAATAATTAGTTGATAGTAAGAAAATATCTGAACAGCTATATCAGGTTCATTTAAGTAGTTTCTTAGAGTGACTAAGACTTAGTTGAAAGGTTGAAGAATATCAACACTGATGGACTTGTGGGCATGTGCACCACCAGGTTTATTTTCGTCAAGATGCATCTAGCACATTTTTAGTATGTAGGTGTGTTTTTAGTAGGTAGTAAATTTAAATTATACCAGCTATTAAGTCTTATTTTGATTCAAAGAGTAATAAATTTTTTTTTTTAATAAATTTTGTGTATTGAATTTCATTACAGGGGG